>JAZBNJ010000066.1:0-7500 GCA_037349165.1 Choristoneura rosaceana | reverse complement strand
GGTTAGGTTAGGTTAGGTTAGGTTAGGTTAGGTTAGGTTAGGTTAGGTTAGGTTAGGTTAGGTTAGGTTAGGTTAGGTTAGGTTAGGTTAGGTTAGGTTAGGTTAGGTTAGGTTAGGTTAGGTTAGGTTAGGTTAGGTTAGGTTAGGTTAGGTTAGGTTAGGTTAGGTTAGGTTAGGTTAGGTTAGGTTAGGTTAGGTTAGGTTAGGTTAGGTTAGGTTAGGTTAGGTTAGGTTAGGTTAGGTTAGGTTAGGTTAGGTTAGGTTAGGTTAGGTTAGGTTAGGTTAGGTTAGGTTAGGTTAGGTTAGGTTAGGTTAGGTTAGGTTAGGTTAGGTTAGGTTAGGTTAGGTTAGGTTAGGTTAGGTTAGGTTAGGTTAGGTTAGGTTAGGTTAGGTTAGGTTAGGTTAGGTTAGGTTAGGTTAGGTTAGGTTAGGTTAGGTTAGGTTAGGTTAGGTTAGGTTAGGTTAGGTTAGGTTAGGTTAGGTTAGGTTAGGTTAGGTTAGGTTAGGTTAGGTTAGGTTAGGTTAGGTTAGGTTAGGTTAGGTTAGGTTAGGTTAGGTTAGGTTAGGTTAGGTTAGGTTAGGTTAGGTTAGGTTAGGTTAGGTTAGGTTAGGTTAGGTTAGGTTAGGTTAGGTTAGGTTAGGTTAGGTTAGGTTAGGTTAGGTTAGGTTAGGTTAGGTTAGGTTAGGTTAGGTTAGGTTAGGTTAGGTTAGGTTAGGTTAGGTTAGGTTAGGTTAGGTTAGGTTAGGTTAGGTTAGGTTAGGTTAGGTTAGGTTAGGTTAGGTTAGGTTAGGTTAGGTTAGGTTAGGTTAGGTTAGGTTAGGTTAGGTTAGGTTAGGTTAGGTTAGGTTAGGTTAGGTTAGGTTAGGTTAGGTTAGGTTAGGTTAGGTTAGGTTAGGTTAGGTTAGGTTAGGTTAGGTTAGGTTAGGTTAGGTTAGGTTAGGTTAGGTTAGGTTAGGTTAGGTTAGGTTAGGTTAGGTTAGGTTAGGTTAGGTTAGGTTAGGTTAGGTTAGGTTAGGTTAGGTTAGGTTAGGTTAGGTTAGGTTAGGTTAGGTTAGGTTAGGTTAGGTTAGGTTAGGTTAGGTTAGGTTAGGTTAGGTTAGGTTAGGTTAGGTTAGGTTAGGTTAGGTTAGGTTAGGTTAGGTTAGGTTAGGTTAGGTTAGGTTAGGTTAGGTTAGGTTAGGTTAGGTTAGGTTAGGTTAGGTTAGGTTAGGTTAGGTTAGGTTAGGTTAGGTTAGGTTAGGTTAGGTTAGGTTAGGTTAGGTTAGGTTAGGTTAGGTTAGGTTAGGTTAGGTTAGGTTAGGTTAGGTTAGGTTAGGTTAGGTTAGGTTAGGTTAGGTTAGGTTAGGTTAGGTTAGGTTAGGTTAGGTTAGGTTAGGTTAGGTTAGGTTAGGTTAGGTTAGGTTAGGTTAGGTTAGGTTAGGTTAGGTTAGGTTAGGTTAGGTTAGGTTAGGTTAGGTTAGGTTAGGTTAGGTTAGGTTAGGTTAGGTTAGGTTAGGTTAGGTTAGGTTAGGTTAGGTTAGGTTAGGTTAGGTTAGGTTAGGTTAGGTTAGGTTAGGTTAGGTTAGGTTAGGTTAGGTTAGGTTAGGTTAGGTTAGGTTAGGTTAGGTTAGGTTAGGTTAGGTTAGGTTAGGTTAGGTTAGGTTAGGTTAGGTTAGGTTAGGTTAGGTTAGGTTAGGTTAGGTTAGGTTAGGTTAGGTTAGGTTAGGTTAGGTTAGGTTAGGTTAGGTTAGGTTAGGTTAGGTTAGGTTAGGTTAGGTTAGGTTAGGTTAGGTTAGGTTAGGTTAGGTTAGGTTAGGTTAGGTTAGGTTAGGTTAGGTTAGGTTAGGTTAGGTTAGGTTAGGTTAGGTTAGGTTAGGTTAGGTTAGGTTAGGTTAGGTTAGGTTAGGTTAGGTTAGGTTAGGTTAGGTTAGGTTAGGTTAGGTTAGGTTAGGTTAGGTTAGGTTAGGTTAGGTTAGGTTAGGTTAGGTTAGGTTAGGTTAGGTTAGGTTAGGTTAGGTTAGGTTAGGTTAGGTTAGGTTAGGTTAGGTTAGGTTAGGTTAGGTTAGGTTAGGTTAGGTTAGGTTAGGTTAGGTTAGGTTAGGTTAGGTTAGGTTAGGTTAGGTTAGGTTAGGTTAGGTTAGGTTAGGTTAGGTTAGGTTAGGTTAGGTTAGGTTAGGTTAGGTTAGGTTAGGTTAGGTTAGGTTAGGTTAGGTTAGGTTAGGTTAGGTTAGGTTAGGTTAGGTTAGGTTAGGTTAGGTTAGGTTAGGTTAGGTTAGGTTAGGTTAGGTTAGGTTAGGTTAGGTTAGGTTAGGTTAGGTTAGGTTAGGTTAGGTTAGGTTAGGTTAGGTTAGGTTAGGTTAGGTTAGGTTAGGTTAGGTTAGGTTAGGTTAGGTTAGGTTAGGTTAGGTTAGGTTAGGTTAGGTTAGGTTAGGTTAGGTTAGGTTAGGTTAGGTTAGGTTAGGTTAGGTTAGGTTAGGTTAGGTTAGGTTAGGTTAGGTTAGGTTAGGTTAGGTTAGGTTAGGTTAGGTTAGGTTAGGTTAGGTTAGGTTAGGTTAGGTTAGGTTAGGTTAGGTTAGGTTAGGTTAGGTTAGGTTAGGTTAGGTTAGGTTAGGTTAGGTTAGGTTAGGTTAGGTTAGGTTAGGTTAGGTTAGGTTAGGTTAGGTTAGGTTAGGTTAGGTTAGGTTAGGTTAGGTTAGGTTAGGTTAGGTTAGGTTAGGTTAGGTTAGGTTAGGTTAGGTTAGGTTAGGTTAGGTTAGGTTAGGTTAGGTTAGGTTAGGTTAGGTTAGGTTAGGTTAGGTTAGGTTAGGTTAGGTTAGGTTAGGTTAGGTTAGGTTAGGTTAGGTTAGGTTAGGTTAGGTTAGGTTAGGTTAGGTTAGGTTAGGTTAGGTTAGGTTAGGTTAGGTTAGGTTAGGTTAGGTTAGGTTAGGTTAGGTTAGGTTAGGTTAGGTTAGGTTAGGTTAGGTTAGGTTAGGTTAGGTTAGGTTAGGTTAGGTTAGGTTAGGTTAGGTTAGGTTAGGTTAGGTTAGGTTAGGTTAGGTTAGGTTAGGTTAGGTTAGGTTAGGTTAGGTTAGGTTAGGTTAGGTTAGGTTAGGTTAGGTTAGGTTAGGTTAGGTTAGGTTAGGTTAGGTTAGGTTAGGTTAGGTTAGGTTAGGTTAGGTTAGGTTAGGTTAGGTTAGGTTAGGTTAGGTTAGGTTAGGTTAGGTTAGGTTAGGTTAGGTTAGGTTAGGTTAGGTTAGGTTAGGTTAGGTTAGGTTAGGTTAGGTTAGGTTAGGTTAGGTTAGGTTAGGTTAGGTTAGGTTAGGTTAGGTTAGGTTAGGTTAGGTTAGGTTAGGTTAGGTTAGGTTAGGTTAGGTTAGGTTAGGTTAGGTTAGGTTAGGTTAGGTTAGGTTAGGTTAGGTTAGGTTAGGTTAGGTTAGGTTAGGTTAGGTTAGGTTAGGTTAGGTTAGGTTAGGTTAGGTTAGGTTAGGTTAGGTTAGGTTAGGTTAGGTTAGGTTAGGTTAGGTTAGGTTAGGTTAGGTTAGGTTAGGTTAGGTTAGGTTAGGTTAGGTTAGGTTAGGTTAGGTTAGGTTAGGTTAGGTTAGGTTAGGTTAGGTTAGGTTAGGTTAGGTTAGGTTAGGTTAGGTTAGGTTAGGTTAGGTTAGGTTAGGTTAGGTTAGGTTAGGTTAGGTTAGGTTAGGTTAGGTTAGGTTAGGTTAGGTTAGGTTAGGTTAGGTTAGGTTAGGTTAGGTTAGGTTAGGTTAGGTTAGGTTAGGTTAGGTTAGGTTAGGTTAGGTTAGGTTAGGTTAGGTTAGGTTAGGTTAGGTTAGGTTAGGTTAGGTTAGGTTAGGTTAGGTTAGGTTAGGTTAGGTTAGGTTAGGTTAGGTTAGGTTAGGTTAGGTTAGGTTAGGTTAGGTTAGGTTAGGTTAGGTTAGGTTAGGTTAGGTTAGGTTAGGTTAGGTTAGGTTAGGTTAGGTTAGGTTAGGTTAGGTTAGGTTAGGTTAGGTTAGGTTAGGTTAGGTTAGGTTAGGTTAGGTTAGGTTAGGTTAGGTTAGGTTAGGTTAGGTTAGGTTAGGTTAGGTTAGGTTAGGTTAGGTTAGGTTAGGTTAGGTTAGGTTAGGTTAGGTTAGGTTAGGTTAGGTTAGGTTAGGTTAGGTTAGGTTAGGTTAGGTTAGGTTAGGTTAGGTTAGGTTAGGTTAGGTTAGGTTAGGTTAGGTTAGGTTAGGTTAGGTTAGGTTAGGTTAGGTTAGGTTAGGTTAGGTTAGGTTAGGTTAGGTTAGGTTAGGTTAGGTTAGGTTAGGTTAGGTTAGGTTAGGTTAGGTTAGGTTAGGTTAGGTTAGGTTAGGTTAGGTTAGGTTAGGTTAGGTTAGGTTAGGTTAGGTTAGGTTAGGTTAGGTTAGGTTAGGTTAGGTTAGGTTAGGTTAGGTTAGGTTAGGTTAGGTTAGGTTAGGTTAGGTTAGGTTAGGTTAGGTTAGGTTAGGTTAGGTTAGGTTAGGTTAGGTTAGGTTAGGTTAGGTTAGGTTAGGTTAGGTTAGGTTAGGTTAGGTTAGGTTAGGTTAGGTTAGGTTAGGTTAGGTTAGGTTAGGTTAGGTTAGGTTAGGTTAGGTTAGGTTAGGTTAGGTTAGGTTAGGTTAGGTTAGGTTAGGTTAGGTTAGGTTAGGTTAGGTTAGGTTAGGTTAGGTTAGGTTAGGTTAGGTTAGGTTAGGTTAGGTTAGGTTAGGTTAGGTTAGGTTAGGTTAGGTTAGGTTAGGTTAGGTTAGGTTAGGTTAGGTTAGGTTAGGTTAGGTTAGGTTAGGTTAGGTTAGGTTAGGTTAGGTTAGGTTAGGTTAGGTTAGGTTAGGTTAGGTTAGGTTAGGTTAGGTTAGGTTAGGTTAGGTTAGGTTAGGTTAGGTTAGGTTAGGTTAGGTTAGGTTAGGTTAGGTTAGGTTAGGTTAGGTTAGGTTAGGTTAGGTTAGGTTAGGTTAGGTTAGGTTAGGTTAGGTTAGGTTAGGTTAGGTTAGGTTAGGTTAGGTTAGGTTAGGTTAGGTTAGGTTAGGTTAGGTTAGGTTAGGTTAGGTTAGGTTAGGTTAGGTTAGGTTAGGTTAGGTTAGGTTAGGTTAGGTTAGGTTAGGTTAGGTTAGGTTAGCGTTAGGTTAGGTTAGGTTAGGTTAGGTTAGGTTAGGTTAGGTTAGGTTAGGTTAGGTTAGGTTAGGTTAGGTTAGGTTAGGTTAGGTTAGGTTAGGTTAGGTTAGGTTAGGTTAGGTTAGGTTAGGTTAGGTTAGGTTAGGTTAGGTTAGGTTAGGTTAGGTTAGGTTAGGTTAGGTTAGGTTAGGTTAGGTTAGGTTAGGTTAGGTTAGGTTAGGTTAGGTTAGGTTAGGTTAGGTTAGGTTAGGTTAGGTTAGGTTAGGTTAGGTTAGGTTAGGTTAGGTTAGGTTAGGTTAGGTTAGGTTAGGTTAGGTTAGGTTAGGTTAGGTTAGGTTAGGTTAGGTTAGGTTAGGTTAGGTTAGGTTAGGTTAGGTTAGGTTAGGTTAGGTTAGGTTAGGTTAGGTTAGGTTAGGTTAGGTTAGGTTAGGTTAGGTTAGGTTAGGTTAGGTTAGGTTAGGTTAGGTTAGGTTAGGTTAGGTTAGGTTAGGTTAGGTTAGGTTAGGTTAGGTTAGGTTAGGTTAGGTTAGGTTAGGTTAGGTTAGGTTAGGTTAGGTTAGGTTAGGTTAGGTTAGGTTAGGTTAGGTTAGGTTAGGTTAGGTTAGGTTAGGTTAGGTTAGGTTAGGTTAGGTTAGGTTAGGTTAGGTTAGGTTAGGTTAGGTTAGGTTAGGTTAGGTTAGGTTAGGTTAGGTTAGGTTAGGTTAGGTTAGGTTAGGTTAGGTTAGGTTAGGTTAGGTTAGGTTAGGTTAGGTTAGGTTAGGTTAGGTTAGGTTAGGTTAGGTTAGGTTAGGTTAGGTTAGGTTAGGTTAGGTTAGGTTAGGTTAGGTTAGGTTAGGTTAGGTTAGGTTAGGTTAGGTTAGGTTAGGTTAGGTTAGGTTAGGTTAGGTTAGGTTAGGTTAGGTTAGGTTAGGTTAGGTTAGGTTAGGTTAGGTTAGGTTAGGTTAGGTTAGGTTAGGTTAGGTTAGGTTAGGTTAGGTTAGGTTAGGTTAGGTTAGGTTAGGTTAGGTTAGGTTAGGTTAGGTTAGGTTAGGTTAGGTTAGGTTAGGTTAGGTTAGGTTAGGTTAGGTTAGGTTAGGTTAGGTTAGGTTAGGTTAGGTTAGGTTAGGTTAGGTTAGGTTAGGTTAGGTTAGGTTAGGTTAGGTTAGGTTAGGTTAGGTTAGGTTAGGTTAGGTTAGGTTAGGTTAGGTTAGGTTAGGTTAGGTTAGGTTAGGTTAGGTTAGGTTAGGTTAGGTTAGGTTAGGTTAGGTTAGGTTAGGTTAGGTTAGGTTAGGTTAGGTTAGGTTAGGTTAGGTTAGGTTAGGTTAGGTTAGGTTAGGTTAGGTTAGGTTAGGTTAGGTTAGGTTAGGTTAGGTTAGGTTAGGTTAGGTTAGGTTAGGTTAGGTTAGGTTAGGTTAGGTTAGGTTAGGTTAGGTTAGGTTAGGTTAGGTTAGGTTAGGTTAGGTTAGGTTAGGTTAGGTTAGGTTAGGTTAGGTTAGGTTAGGTTAGGTTAGGTTAGGTTAGGTTAGGTTAGGTTAGGTTAGGTTAGGTTAGGTTAGGTTAGGTTAGGTTAGGTTAGGTTAGGTTAGGTTAGGTTAGGTTAGGTTAGGTTAGGTTAGGTTAGGTTAGGTTAGGTTAGGTTAGGTTAGGTTAGGTTAGGTTAGGTTAGGTTAGGTTAGGTTAGGTTAGGTTAGGTTAGGTTAGGTTAGGTTAGGTTAGGTTAGGTTAGGTTAGGTTAGGTTAGGTTAGGTTAGGTTAGGTTAGGTTAGGTTAGGTTAGGTTAGGTTAGGTTAGGTTAGGTTAGGTTAGGTTAGGTTAGGTTAGGTTAGGTTAGGTTAGGTTAGGTTAGGTTAGGTTAGGTTAGGTTAGGTTAGGTTAGGTTAGGTTAGGTTAGGTTAGGTTAGGTTAGGTTAGGTTAGGTTAGGTTAGGTTAGGTTAGGTTAGGTTAGGTTAGGTTAGGTTAGGTTAGGTTAGGTTAGGTTAGGTTAGGTTAGGTTAGGTTAGGTTAGGTTAGGTTAGGTTAGGTTAGGTTAGGTTAGGTTAGGTTAGGTTAGGTTAGGTTAGGTTAGGTTAGGTTAGGTTAGGTTAGGTTAGGTTAGGTTAGGTTAGGTTAGGTTAGGTTAGGTTAGGTTAGGTTAGGTTAGGTTAGGTTAGGTTAGGTTAGGTTAGGTTAGGTTAGGTTAGGTTAGGTTAGGTTAGGTTAGGTTAGGTTAGGTTAGGTTAGGTTAGGTTAGGTTAGGTTAGGTTAGGTTAGGTTAGGTTAGGTTAGGTTAGGTTAGGTTAGGTTAGGTTAGGTTAGGTTAGGTTAGGTTAGGTTAGGTTAGGTTAGGTTAGGTTAGGTTAGGTTAGGTTAGGTTAGGTTAGGTTAGGTTAGGTTAGGTTAGGTTAGGTTAGGTTAGGTTAGGTTAGGTTAGGTTAGGTTAGGTTAGGTTAGGTTAGGTTAGGTT
>JAZBNJ010000064.1:600000-890853 GCA_037349165.1 Choristoneura rosaceana | reverse complement strand
TCTGAAATTGTAAATTCATATTTCAGTATTTTTATAAAAGTAACCTAACCTAACCTAAATAGTTCTACATAATGTCCCTGAAATGAGTCCTGAAATATTTACAGTTTTAGAGTTTGCGAAATGAAAAGTTGCGAATTAAAACAGGTTGCCAAACGTTACGTTGCGAAAAGGCAGTACTCGGCGATTGCTATTGCTTTTAAATACTGTTTGTGTTATTGGATTACAAGTAAAACCTTTTATCTTGCTCCTTTGCTTATAAAAGTGCTAATAGATAGCTACATTTGTACAACACATCGGTACACGTAATTATGTAGGTACCTATTTCATGCAGAAATATGTCTATATGTTTTTGTATGATGAGGGTTTTCACAGAGGTGAAATATCGCTAGATGGCGTTAGTATTAAGAGGTCCGTTTGACGTTTGCTCGTGATTGGTCAAAAAACTAGATGAGCAAATCGTAAGCAAACATCAAACGTCAAATGGACTCTATTTCGCTTCTGTGAAAATCCTCATTGAAGGAACTGAACGGGCCAACTTTTCTCTGCGAACGTCATGCTGACATTCCACGCATCAGCATAAGATATAATCGTAAAATTGAATGCGAAAAGATTCCACCCGGGCACGTGGTTCTGTTTCCTCGACTGTAGAGTGCTATTTATTATTACACATTCGCTTTTTATCTAAACAATTGAAACACGAATCGTTTAACGTCTCTCTTTTTACCAACGGCTCGAGATCACAACAGTTGGCCAGGTGCGCGTTGCATCACGTCGCGGCGCACAATGCGCCGGCGCAGATCATCCGATACCCCACAATGCTATTACATTACCACCTCGCAGGACAATGCGCGGCTTACACGGGATTTGGGACGAGAGCCTCCTTTGTTTCTGGGTTCAAGTTTGGAATCTTGGAGTTGTGCGCTTTGCAGTTGAGGTGAGGTGCCAATATGAGATGGTAGCTTTTTTATTGACGCTTTCATTTTATTTTAAGCTTTTGCCCGCGGCTCCGCCCGCGTGGTATTCGGTTATCGCGCGCTGTTCCCTCGGGAACTGTGCATTTTTCCGGGATAAAAAGTAGCCTATGTCACTCTTGGGCTCATAAACTACCCCTATGCCAAAAATCATGTTGATCCGTCGCTCCGTTACGGCGTGAAAGAGGGATAAACATACAAACACACAAACACACTTTCGCATTTATAATATTAGTATGGATAATATTATTGTTTAATTGATATTATTGTTTGAGTGGTGTGTTGATTCACCAAATTAATTTCTGGAACCATTTATAGAGTTAAGATTTTTATTTTATTTATTAAAAAATTACAGCTTTACACAGTAATAAAACCAATACACTGCAAAATTCAATTATATTACAAATACTTAGGGATTTTTGATTGTCGTCTTCGTCGCTTCTCTAACGAAGAAACACCACACCCTCCAGCCAGAATTCGGAAAGTCGGGTGTTTGAAAAATTTTATAGGACGTTGTCGATACGCACTTTAGGGATTTACGCAAACGCGTTTTTTAATCCATAGAGCAGTTTGAAAACGTCTACAAGTTGCATTTCTGACGCATCTGCAAGTTGCATTTGTATCGATACGAATCCGTGGCAACGGCGTGTTTTAAAAACTTCATTTTCTTTTATTTACTCGCTGGAGTCGCTGGCACTGTCACCCCACACCACACCGGCGTACGCGCTTGCTCGAAGCCTTTTCGGCGCTCTTTGTGCAACGACGAAGGACGCGCGAAGAGGCGCTGCCGTAGGTACGGAGGGGCTTTGAGCGCTCAATAGTAAAGCAAAGGACTAATGAAGCAAGAGTTGGAATAATTGGTAGTCCCTTGATTTTGTATTGTATTGTAAAACTCTTTATTGTACATAAAACACATGAAAATAACAGAACACAGGATAATAAGATGGTACAAAGGCGAACTTATCCCTTAAAGGGATCTCTTCCAGTTAACCTTTGAACGTTTGACAGGATATCAGACACAAAAGTAGACACTACAAGTACAGCGATTTTCTACGCAAAAAGAGCGAGAATATAATGCTATACGTCTATACGAGTATTTGTATACTTAATCATATTTTTCTCTGAGTACTAGACAGTACTTTTGTCCTAAAACAATTTCAAATAGATTCGAGTCGTTATGTGGTTTTAGGTTATTGTTCAGCAGATTACAATGGTTCCGTAAAACTGACATTAACAAACAAAGCTTCAGGAAATGACACATTATTGTCGTTACCACAATGGGGCTTTTAGTTTGATGGAGACTGGAAAAAGACATTCAACATTTTTCATGTCCGTGCTAATATAGATCGGCAATATTTCTATACTGCTTACTAAGTTTTATTTACGTTAGAAAAATTGTGTAGGGGACTTTTGTCTATAATTATCTATGTGGTTTTAATCACAGAAGTGCAAGTGTACAGTCACCAGCACCAATATCTGACACAACAAGCGTGCATGAATATCTCATACTACTCTATTTCAAGGGCCGGAAGGACGTGTCAAATATTTTTACAGGCTCCGCTGTGGCAGGTATTAATGCTGGTGACTGTACCTACTTGAAAACAAGCCAATTTCTTTAAACTCTATTTCAGTAGAATCTGACAATCCTGTAGACACTTCCAGCAGCCTACTAATAGGAACACCGGGCTGAAGTGACCACTTTAGGGTGTCTTAAATGTGTAGAAAAAGTAAAGTTAGTTCAAGCATCATTATATTCGGGTCTAGTAAATCGTATAAGTTCCCTTTGCTACCAATCTTTGTCAACTACACTTAATGCATACAAACGTCGTCAAACAGTTTAATTTAAACTAATACAGCGGCATCCCTCGCCGCCCACTCACGAGTTGATAATGATAGTGTTGTTCATTGGCTCATGTAAAATGTCGATAGTCGATAAGCGACGAGCGGAGACAAAGGTCGGCGGGATAAAGCGGCGGTGATCAAGATATCAGCGCGTGGGGCGAGCCACGGGCGGGAGCGGATGGTACTTCCCATTGATATTATACATGTGAAAGTTTGTACGTCTGTATGTTTGTTTGTTACCATAACATGCCTATACCGCTACCAATTTAGATGAAATCGGTACACAGATAGTTTGAGTCCACGGAACGGAAAATTATGATAGTTTTTTTCCCGGAAAATTGGATAGTTCTCGCGAAATAACTACAGGTAAACGAATTTTACGCGGACGGAGTTACGGGCAACAGCTAGTAGTAAAGAAAGTAAAAAAGAAAGAAGACAATTATTCATTTTCATAAAAGACACAAAAATCCATACTAATATTATAAATGCGAAAGTGTGTTTGTATGTTCGTATGTTTGTATGTTTGTCCCTCTTTCACGCCGTAACGGATTGACCGATCGACGTGATTTTTGGCATAGAGATAGTTTATGGTCCCGACAGTGACATAGGCTACTTTTTATCCTGGAAAAATGCATAGTTCCCGAGGGAACAGCGCGCGATAACCGAACACCGCGCGGGCGGAGCCGCGGGCAAAAGCTAAGATAAGAAAAATATTACACACACAATTGTAGAGGTGTGTCCCTGCAAAAGCGAAACGGCCGCCGACGGCCGCTCATAGAAAAAGATCATTCTGTCCGATTATGAACATTTTTAACCCCCGACGCAAAAAAGGGGTTTATAAGTTTGATCGCTGTGTCTGTGTGTCTGTCTGTGGCACCGTAACTCTTAAACGGGTGGACCGATTTGAATGCGGTTTTTTTCATTTGATAGCAGGTTTTCTAGCGATGGTTCTTAAACATGTTTCATCAAAATCGGTTCAGCCATTTTTGAAATATCGAACTTGAAAGTGGCAGAGTCGGGGGTTTTCCAACTTTTTGCTGGTTAGGTTATATGGAGTAAACTATTAAAGGATTTATGTCACTAGCCTAGAGTAATAAGATTTCACCGGACAAGCCAAGTGTAGTTCGGACACGTAGATTGATAGAATATGTTTTGCCTTCTTGCCATCTCATCTCAATAGTCGACGCTATCCTCCACTCCCTTGCGGCGCCTCGCCTGCGCCGGCGCAGTGCAGAGTGCAGCGGAGCGCGCGCGCGCACCAGACCCGACGTAATGCGGCCGGCGCCGCGCACGGCAACATGCCGACGGTGCCTGTCTCATTTGACACTACGTATCCCCGACGGCGAAATTAATTTGCAATCTTTTGCTTTTTTGGTGAACAGAGTTTTACTGTGCTATCATTACCATTCCACGATAATACCACTAGTTACGAAAAGGCATGTCGCGACAACTATGTACAATCAAACTAGATTTAAACTCTGGTACGGTCTTTAGTTTTCGTAATAAGTTGATCCAGCATCACCTCTTTTAATTCAATTCTATTCAATATTCATTATTTCAAAGAAAAGTTTTTTCCATGTGAATGAGTTTTTATTTTATTACTTTCAACGTTTTCATTACTTGCAATGTTTGTTTGTTCGAGTCAAATTTCCCCTTTGTGTGAATTGTCTTGAAATTTGGTACGGATAATAGTACAGTTAACAAAAACTGAGTCTTGTATTATAGAGAAAATGGGAGTGTTCTATTCTCTATTATACCAACTGTTGCCCGTGACTCCATCCGCGTAGAAGTATGAAAAATAGTTAACATCCTATTCTCAGAGAGAATACACACAAAAAAAATGGGTCAAGCCGTTTCGAAGGAGTTTGGTCACAAACATTTTTGACCCGAGAATTCTAGATATTAGAAGATTTCTCTTTGTGTCTGTATTCTTCGGTATACCTATCAGGTTTCGGGTCTCATTGTCAATTTCCGACACTTGAGCTTTTTTGGTATCACCGTTGATGCTAAAGGGTATCTGGCTCTATTTTGGGACTTTTGTTTGTGAGTTTCCCATAAATATCTAATGTAACCATAAGTGAAAATAGAACACTTTCTGTGGCGTCGCAATAAAAACGTTTTTTCAGCAATTGTTTTTTAGAAGCGGATAATAAAGTCACCAGAAGAAGCAAATTTATAGGGTCATAAAAATAGCCGCAATAAAAATTAGGTGCCAAATTCCTGACAAATCAACGGCAAATATTACTAATTAAACCCATGTTCCTTCTCAAATACATGTCGGGTAGGTACTCGTGGAATTACATAAATTTTTGATGGCGGTTCAACCAGACTATGGTTCAACGACCCCCTGCTCTTCCAAGTTAAGTCATTCCGAGCTGGTTTTACAACGCATTCTGTAATAAATTCCCAGCACTGCCGCATAAACAACTTAAACTGTGCCAGCTAATTAAAAGCTTGTTCTATTAAAGAATCTTGCGGCAAGTGATTTTGTGCAATAAAAAGCGCCCCGTTGTGATTTTAACGTTCTAGTACAAGCCCTTATCATACATCTAAGTACAGTCGATAAAGTCGGTGACTTACGACGCGACGGGAGTATCGACAAATTTTATTTGACATCCCTACGGCCGGCCCCCTCACGCGGACGGAGCGAGCGAAGTGCGTATGTCCTGCTCGCACTTAGCGTCAAGACATGGCTGACACTAAAACATCTAATTACCCATCCATATTAGTTTTAAAATTCAACGAATTTTAAATTTAAGGGTAACCGCGGCATCGCTCGCCGGAACCACAATACTTACTTCGGCTGTTGAATTAAAATTTTGGGATTTTACTCAAACATGGGGATTCTGCGGTCTTTCTTTCCTTAAGTTGCATGAAGAACACGCAAAATGTCATGTTTCTAGACTTTGCGATTTAACAAGAATAAATTCTAATCCTATCTGTGATAAAGAGTTGCCTGTGCGATATTACACAGATCCAGCTACCTGCTTATCAAAATACACTCTTTTTAATCCTTCAGCTCCTTTATACCTTTCCGAGCGATTCAGCTACTTAGCTGAAGGCAGCCAACATCGTTTGCGTTCAAGCACCAATCTCCTCCTAACATCTCCTTCTACCTCATCCAGGATATACTCCAATTCCTTTTCTGTGCATGCGGCTAGGCTGTGGAATCGTTTGCCGACTGCTGTCCGACAATCCTCCTCCGTATACTCATTCAGGGAGGCCTTGAAGAAGATGTGGCTCACACATGTTCCTTAATTAGTTAGTAAGTAGTTATCCTTTATACTTGTGTTATTTATGTATTGTATGTATTGTATGTGTATTTATTTATTTTATATTTGGTAATAGGTATATTAAGATTATGTATTCTGTATAATACTGTATATATTTATTTATTTATTATTATTTATTTAGGTACTTAGGGTTTATATATGCATCTATATTTATTCAAATGTTTGACTGACAGAGGTTGTCTGAAAGGTTGACTGGCAGAGATCCCTTCAGGGATAAGTCCGCCTTTGTACTTAGCATTTTCTTTTGTGTGTTATTTTTTTTTTGTACCTATTTCCTTTTTGTACAATAAAGAGTTTAAACAAACAAACAAAATTCATTCAAATCCACCCAGTCGTTTCAGCGTGAAGAAGTGACAAATACACACAAAGAAACACTCGTCAACTTTTGCATTTATCAATATTGGTAGATTTTACAACCTTAGTTCGTCCGCATCAACGCAACCGACATTAAAATTCAATTAATTACACATTGCCAAAAACAACGTATAAGTTTCGACTATTTGTTACTTCAACAGGCAGCTGCCAAGCTGAGGCAGGAACGGCATTCTTTTTTTAGAACATTTAAGGCGATGACAGCTGGCGATATTAAATCATCGGGCGGAGTTAATCCCGTGGATTTAGCAGCGCTTAGTGAAATCCCGGTGACATGTCAATTTGTGGCCGCGGCGTGCGGGGAAAAAAACAAGACGTTTAACAAGTGAGGAAGTGAGGCGTAGTGTTAAGAGCCTAGTTTAGAGCTGCAAGGAAAGCGCTAGCTGGCTGCATAACATCGCGAGGCCATAGAAGCATAAAGTTTACGATAAACGCTATAATCTGGACATCTTTAAGGTCAAAGTGAACAGACATCTTCTAGACAAATGTGTACCATCTTAGGTGTCATCTTCGCCTTCCATCAAGCGAGATTAAGGCCAAACTATTTTGTGTAAGAAAAAAAAATGTTAAAAATATGTGACAATCCGTAGCAAAAGGGTCCTTATGGAAGCTGTACACCGTCAAACTAGCTCTGTCACGTCTGGGGACGTGACGTCAGAAATGGATGATTACGTACATTTGTGGATTACTTTTGATGCACGGACGTATCGACCCATGGGAGTGGCGAAAGCGAGGGACAGTGAAAGTGTTAAAAGGTAAAATGTATGAACAAGAGGAAACTAGATCCAATCGAATCTACACAAAGATAAAAAAGAATCATTGTGGCGAAGAATTACACCAGTCAAGCGTAAAATTTATCCCAACAATAGTAAAATCTCGTTTCACGCACCAGAAGAGCAGCGATGTGCAAGAGTCGCGAATTGCGGCGTGCGGCACGCGCGTGCCGGTCACGCCGACACGTGGCGATCTCACGCGTGGGCAGACCCTAGTGCAGACTGTTGCTTACTTAATCTTCATTTGTCTTTTATTCCTTCAAATTATTTTCACCTTCACCTTTTGACATTCCTCACAAATATGTATAGTTTAGTGTTCAGTGTATAAGTTAGCATATTAGGTATACTTAGTAGAAAGTTGTCACTCACTACAAACCCTCAACCGATAACCACTTCAACCTGCACGGCAACCTTCGCCACTTTCGCGTCAGTTATTTGGCGATTTTTTTTTAAAGTTGTAAGACATTTTACTCATTTTACTATACCTAGTACCAACGTCAAACGTACAATATGTCAACGACGCATCTTTATTTTAAACAATAAATAATGAGATCTTCGAAGTGCACTTTGCTGAATTTAATCCAATAATAAATAATGGAATAAGTTCGCAAATGAAAACTAATGTCCGCCCCGGTGCAGAACTATCGGTACGTAATCTAATTTGGACCCTACCAATACAGCAAGTATCGCACAAGAACAGGCCCTATAACTACGAAGTGCAAAATTCGAACCTCATATCTTGCTGTCCCGCTGACGCTTATATTATTTAATACAAGAGTGAAAGGGACGGTACGATACGAACTTGGATTTTAGAATTTCGTAGTAGTCCCCCTGGAGCGTCGATACTGTCACTGTTGATTTTCTTTGTCCACTCGGCTGTCGAAATTATGTTTGATCGTTTGCAGAAACAAAGAGACTTTTATATGTACTTACCTACCTATAAGTCGTTATACGGTGGTATAATGCAAGGGTGATGAAGTAGAGTAAAAACAGAGATGCTTGCCGATTACACTAGCCACGCATTTATGTAAAAAGGTATGTTAGAATGGGATGGTTAGTCAATACAGTAATCTTCTTCTATCTTCTTTTATAATATAAAAATGAATCGCAAAATGTGTTGGTAAGCGCATAACTCAACAACGCCTGAACCAATTTGGCCAATTCTTTTTTTTAAATGTTCGTTGAAGTTCAAGGATGGTTTTTACGGCGAGAAAAATTTGAATAATTGCCGGAAAAACCGTAAAAACAGCCCTTTTCTTTTTCTCATACAAACGTTTTCTAATTAAAACGTTGAGTCAATTTGAGCTCTATTGCTATTGTATAAAGTTCATATTAAATTACAAGCACCACTGGGCTTAGAGCCATGAAAATCGGTATGTAGGTAGCTACTTTTTATCTCGATATTCCCACGGGATAGGGATAAAATCTTGAAATATTAACCGCTGGGCTTAGAGTCACGAAATTTGGTATGTAGGTAGTTGGCCGTCTGGAATAACACATAGGCCACTTTTGGCCCAATATTCCCACGGGATACTTAGGGATAAAATCTAGAAATAACAACCGCTGTGCTTGGAGCCATGAAATTTAGTATGTAGGTAGCTGGACCTCTGGAATAATACATAGGCTACTTTTTGTCTCGATATTCCCACGGGATAGGGATAAAATCTTTATATAATAACCGCTGGGCATGGAGTCATGAAATTTGGTATGAAAGTAACTCGATGTCTAGAATAACACATACGCTACTTTTTATCCGGATATTCTCACGGGATAGTTTTGAACTATTTTGAAAACAAATGACTTTCTGCCAAGTATCTTGCGGCGCATTCTTCTTGGCAATGATGGTCTTTCCGAAAGCGCTGGTAGTTTAAAAAATGACGTGTAAAAGTGCCCATTGCGGCCTATTTACTGAATAAATGATTTGAATTTGGATAGGGAACATTTTTGAAATTTCAGCACTGGGTTTAGAGTCTTGAATTTTGTACAGCTATTCACAACACAACCTCAATGAAGGAAGACCACGATATAAATTTTGGAAATTGCCAGGGGAATTTGGTAAAATCCCGAAAATTTCAAGTGCAACTACCAGACCGATTAGTTTACGCGTGCGAAGCCGCGGGTAACAGCTAGTACCTGATAAAAATTTAATGACAATAGGGCATAACTAATGATTTGGTCATGATTTGGCGGTCAATAAATGTAAAAAGTGCCTATTTACTGTGCTGTGGTACCAATTATTTCTACACATTTGCTTGTACTTCTACTGTTCGTTATCGTGCCAAACTATTTTATTTTTAATATGTTTGCCCCCTGTTTCACCATTCGTTGATTAATTTTATGTGACAGATATCTGTGATGCCGTCTCTGTTTGCTTTATCCGAATAAACAGGGGATTCGATTTGTGGCATTCGAAAATGGTGGATGTAGTCAATATATAATTTTGCTATTTCTGTTTTTTTGGCTGGTTGAAGTATAATTTTGATAGTGTTTTATGCGGCGATTAAGCTTAACAGTGAACAGTGATCATAAAATTCTATATTGCTCTCGTGTCTGACATTTTTTAATGTGCAAGTTGTCTCCACGTGGTTTCTGGAATTTTACTATCAAATTGCAAAAACTACGGCTACCGAACAACGTCCCTCTCAAAGAGAGTACTTTGACACTGGCGAAATTGTCCTAATAAGGACAGAAAGCCATTTTTTAAAAGAGAAGAAGAATAAACAGGGATGGTATGACATTTATCTGTCAAAGAAAATTAATCAATTAGTATGAAACGTTGTGAAAAATACCCTTAAAGTATATACTTAACCAGATTAAAAAAAAAACTGTGCGGTGTATTCTTCTGTGCAGCTAGTCTTCCTGAAAAGGCTGTTCGACTAAAAAAAGCTTTAGGCTTAAAACCACTAAACATAATACCTTATTCACTAATACCCCTAATTTTAAAAATACGGCTCATAATACCTAAATGTCAAATTGTCTCATTCTTAAAATTAACGAAATTCATTATGACTTTGACCTAAAACGTCATATTCTCAAAATGGCCTGAACTGCTTTAGAGAAAAGGATGGTACATACGCCCGTGCTGCTTTTATGCTCGACTTGGCGGATTCACTGCTGTGCTCCCAGATTTAGTAGTTATAAGTCAAAAGCTAAAAAAAAGATGTAAAAAAGCTCAGATGTAGAGTTCAAGCCTTTCAAATCGATCTCAATTGCCAAACATAATCAAATTAAAATTTTAGATTGAAACACAACGTCACATTAGAGTAACAACAAAAACAAGTCTGCAAAATATTCCCAAAAGGCACACGCACAAACAAACGCGAGGGGGTGCAGTAGTAATGAAATCCGAATTCGATTACCAGGAGCTAATGACCCAGAGGGAGGTAACGAGATTACAGAGTGCACTCCTAAAGTGATTACACGACGCATCCGGGCTGAGGGGGCGATGATTTGTGACGCTGGAGAAATGACTACGGATTAGGAGAGCAGAATTAATATTGCAAACAAAATTATGATTGTTTGAATCCGCTTCCTGAATAGTTTAGGAAAATATTTTTTTAATACTCATTATTTTATTGCTATCCTCACTTGTACGCATTGCTCTAATTAAAATCCGTAAGCCTTCTCTTGACAATACAGCCAGAGGGCTGTAACGGTTTTTTTTATTTGTGTCACTACATATTTCCAAACATAGTACAGGTTTAAGTTTAAGCAAAGACATTTCACAAAGAATTAACATTACTGATGATGATGATGGCTTCACTCCGGTGGTAAATCGGAAACGCGTCTAAAGCGCAACCGCAAGAAACGTGAGATCGTTCTTGCAGCGTCGTCCTGTATTCAAGCTGCAGTACCGATGGTGGACATTTACCTTTCTAGGTTGGACAAGAAGACGACGCCTGAGAAGGTGTTCGAGCACGTCCGCGAGGCAGTAAAGGCCCGGTACAAGGAGCCCATCTAGAGCTGTCCATCATCCCGCTCGAGTCTCAAAGGGCTAACAATTTCAGCTCATTTAGACTCCAAGTGCCTGCCAAGCACCAGCAGATGTTCCTGCGCTCCGATTTCTGGCCGGAGGGTGTGTGTGTTCTGTCATTTTAGGGTAGCGACGAAGACCACTTTCAAAAATCCCTAGTGAGTTTATTTTTTCTTGTAAGTATGTATTTTGTGTCTTTTTGTTTGGTAAAATTTGAATTTTACAAAGCATTCATGTGTAACTGTAATTGCTGTAATTTTTTGTTGACAAATAATTAATCCCTACTAATATTATAAATGCGAAAGTAACTGTCTGTCTGTCTGTCTGTCTGTCTGTTTATCTGTCTGTCTGTCTGTCTGTCTGTCTGTCTATCTGTCTGTCTGGTACGTTTTCACGTCGAAACCGCTGAACCGATTTTGATGAAATTTGGTATAGTTTAAGCCCCAATTTCGGTAGAGGGAGCCACCGCACGATAAACAAGGTCCGCGCAGACGAAGTCGCGGGCATACCTAAGCTAGTTCTTAATAAGAGTGAAAAGGACGGTACGATACGAACTTCGATTTTCGAATTTCGAACAAGCCCTCCAGCAAGTCGTTCACGGCCCGCTTGCGCAAGAGTGTACGGGCCCCGCAAACCAATAACGTCGACTGAACAAACACGGCGCGGCGCGCACAAAGCCGCCGCGGCGTCGATTCACCAATCAATTGCGCGGATCGTTAGCGCGCCGCGGGCTGCGCCGGCGCCGCCCTTTGTGCGCGCCGACCGCACGACCTCACCAGACCTAAAATACTACAGCTAAAGGCCGGCGCCACACTTGACGGAAACTCCGTCCACGAGGGAACGCCGATACATGTTATTGCATATAAATTAGGTACAAATTTTGCAGGTGGTAGGACCTTGTGCAAGGTCCGCCCGGATTGCTACCACCGTCTTGCTCGCTAATCCTACCGTGAAGCAGCAGTGCTTGCACTGTTGTGTTTCGGCGCGGAGAGTAAGACAGCCGGTATTACTGGCACTTGAGGTATTCCAACTTAGGCCTCTAGGTTGGCAACGCATCTGCAATACCCCTGGTGTGATGTTTATGGGCGGTGGAGATTTCTTACCACCAGGAGAACCACTAGCTCGTTTGCCTTCCAGTCAAATAAAAAAAAAATAGCGTGCACAGCAACACAACGTGCGTGGTAATTGCTTAACACCAGGGGGGCCTCATGCCTGTTTGCCACCGACTTGGTATAAAAAAATAAAAAAAACACTACGTGGAAGATCGGTCGTTCCGCGTAGTATGCAATAAGTTCCGTCGCGGTACCGTTTGGGCTCCACAGAAAACCAGTGTTACTGCACATAGGTATTTAATGTGCGGCAACACATGCTGAGTGGAGACCCTTTTTGGTATCCTGTCGTGTCACCAAGTAATATAGTTTAAGTTCTAGCACAGGGCGGCCACGCCATACAAAATTCGTGTTCTGGAATCTACATAGGCACGATGACGTCTGTACACGCGTCAATGTGTGCGTAAGTGACACAGGGCTGACTATCGCAAAACCCTAGTACTATAGGGTATGTAGGTATGGCTTAGATGTGTAAATAATGTAATCGTTAATCATATATTTTTATTTAAACCTACTTAAAATGTGTCTGTCTATGTATTTAAGCATTATCGTTTTAAATTACAATAAATATTTGACTACAAACTTAAACGAATTATTCGGTACCTAAGTAGTTATTTCATGATTTTCTTTTCATGTATTAATCGCGATACTTTTAGAAAGCATTATTTATTTACAAAAAGAAGTAGGTAGGGTAGGTAAGTGTACCATTATTTCTCGTGCGCCCACTGACAAGTTGGCGCTTGCTCGCGAACTCACCGTCACCGATCTAGCACCGAACAATGAACTGCGGGCCTACTCCGACGGTCGAAAATCGAAGTTCGTATGCTACCGTCTCTCTCGCTCTCGTATGAAACAGTATAAATGTCAGAGGGAACGAACGACATGAACTTCGATTTTCGTATTTCGTAGTAGCCTTGCTGTTGACAAACACCCATACAATGCACAGTATATATCACCATTTCGCAAAATTATTGCTCCCGAGAGTCCCGAGCTTAGTGCCGTGCGGCCAACATACATCGCGTCGCGCGCCCGACTGCTATCCGGCAGGTTTCCGGCAGGCTACGCTTGAGGGGTGGGGTAACTCGAACCGGTGCGGGGCGGAGCGTGGCCATTCTGTACGTTAGTACTATTATATATTCTGTGGTTCTAGTCTTAGTTGGAGCCAAAATAAATCTTTCTTTCTTTCTTTCAAAGACAAGTAAGATGACTTCTTTCTATTTACTCTTCATGCACGTCTAAGTTTTGAAGCATCATTAAAAAGAGGAAAAGCTGTGGTAGCGTAGCGGCCTGACCTACGAGTATGTTAGCTATCTCAAGCAGAAGTCGTGGGTTCAAATTCCGAATCTAGGTCATCATCATCATCATATCCATAGAAAATCCATTGTTGGATGATTAGGTCTCCCCCATAGACCTCCAGTTGCCTCGGTTGCAAGCGGCTTGCATCCACCGTGAACCCGTGACGTTAACCAGATCATCCGTCGATCTCGTTGGTGGACGTCCTACGCTGCGCTTGCCGATCCGCGGACGGAGAATAAATGGTCGTTGGGGCCGAAAGGTTCTCGAGTGGTGACCGCGGATCGGCAAGCGCAGCGTAGGACGTCCTGAATCTAGATGCGACACTGAAATTTAGTACGAGCTTTTCGATGAAGGAAAGCGTTATGAAGGAATCTACTCGTATGTAACATGCGAAGCAATTCAATGATGTGTGCAAAAAGTAGCTTTAATGCAAATGACCAAGGCAAATAGTACGTAGAAGCACCGTATGTTTGTGATTCAATGCAAACTAGCAACAATTAGATCCAGATCGGGTTGCATCGTAAACTAGTTGACAGTCTGAAATGCAGAATCAAACTGCGCGACATTTGTTTGTCCTTTAACGGTCTAATTGCTTCTAATTATGTACCTGGCTGTAGTAAACTTGATCCTGTCATACAAGTGCACTTGAGGAATCACGTACCAGGTTGGAACCTGTACATAATTATTTTTAGAATGATTTTTTTGCCAGATGTATGGAAAAATCATCCACTCAATGCTGAGTGAAGGTCTCGTCCAATGAAAGAAAGAAAGACAGACATAAGAACAATGGATAAAAATAAAATAGAGAAAAAGAAAACAAAACATAGGTATGCATGCCACGAAATGGTCCCAAATCAGCAATCTGCCGGTCTTGCGAACGGCGCTGATCCTTTGGAACCATCTGGTTATCATACATTAAAAAAATTACACAATAAAATACAGTGAAACCGATAAAAAAATTCAGTAAAAAGAACTAAATATTATATTGTTTCCTATCAAAAAGAAGACATGGGCATAGGCCAGTCTCCTTTACCCATTGATATCTATGTACCGCGGCATAGATGTCGATGCCTTTATCCTTCCGGTTCCGAACAAAAAGAAAAGAAAAAAAGAATAGACATAAACAAACAAGACAACACGCGATACGCAATGCATACTATGTTTAGTGCCTTGTGAATCTTATTCTTCAGAAGTAATCAGCCCTCCCAGCAGAAGTTCCCAATCGGCACTGGGCCCGCGTGGGAACTATGGCCCAAGCTCTCTCATTCTGAGAGGAGGCCTGTGCCCAGCAGTGGGACGTATATAGGCTGGGATGAATGATGGATGAATCAGCCCTCCACTTGCCGGTCGACTATTACTCAACCTCAGCCATCATTACAAAACGCACAACTCGATAGATTTCTGATTCGGGAATCCTAGTCAAGACGTCCTAGTGGCTAGGTGCAAGCGCAATACACTATGATTTATAACCGCCAGGCTGCCTACTATAAATTATCATCGGTAATGATCGAGTGATTTATCGATGCGATAAATAAATCGATGCGCCGCCGAATAAAATATTGAAATGGAAACAAAATGAATGTTTAGCATAGACAGCTTAATGATGGCGCGCGGGGAAGTCTGGAAGGGTTGGAGTGGAAGTTGAGGATTGTCAAGCAAGATAATTACTTTTAATTAATACTATACCCGGGATTAAGCCAAGAGGATATATTGATAAAATCGATGTATAGGTAGGTAATGTTATCTCAACGGTTCGATTGACCTAAGTACATTACAATGTCAAGTATACACGTGACTCGTGACTCGTTTCAACGTGAGTTTAATATAACCTTACCAACAAATAGTTGGAAAACCCTTACTTTGTCACTTCAAAGTTCAAATGTCAAAAACGGCTCGACGGATTTTGATGAAAACTGTCTAAGAACCAATCGCTAGAAAAACTGCTTTCAAATAAAAAAAACCACATTCAAATCGGTCCACCCGTTTTTTTAAGAGCTACGGTGCCACAGACAGGCACATAGGCAGACAGATGGACATAGCGGTCAAACTTATAACAACCCTCCATGAATTTGTCCTTTAGTATGGCTGTGAAACCAGCCACGGTTCTATTGATACGACACATCTATGTATGCTTAGCTCATGAGAAATAGAAGTCTTCAGATCCAGTTGCAGAATCCATTCAATACCACTTAGGCCTTCAAGCTCGCGCATGCCAGCATTCCCGCTTCACCCGGACAGTCCGGCGTGCCGCACATACCTTGGTGCGTCCATAAAAACATTATTAATAGGCTCGTTAGCCCTTAGCACTTCTTTTCTTGCGATGAAGTCTTTGGCGGAATAAAAGGTGACCATTTTCACCTTTTATTATCGGCACCTCGTATCTTACCGACTATGTTGTTCTATAAACGACTTTATGTGAATGTTCTTTAGTATTGGTATTATGATTTCGCGATTTGGGTTGATATGAGGTTGGGAAAGGTGGTAGGTTGGCAGGTGGGTTTTTGTGGCGGATTCAGCGTGCACTTCCCACGTTTGCGCGCACGCACCCGATGAAGCTATTAGCACCACCTAGTTTTTGCGCGTGAAACTAAATAGGTAAGTTAGTAACGGTGTAGTCATTTCTAGTGTAAGTGTAAATGTAGTATGGATGTTGCAATTTGATCAAAGCGGTAACCTCACAGATGAAAAATAGTACAAGTAAGTAACTTTTTACCTAGGATATTTTTGGTATCATAGCTAAAAAGGATAAACCAGGTAGCACAAAGCCAGTGGTACTTCAAGCAGGGAATGTTGGTGCGCTATTTCTTGTTCAAATTCATCCTTTTTAGCGATGCCTTGACACCTACGCCTCAACGTAACCATATCCCGTCTCAAGTTAGGTAATTTATACTAACTGGTCTATCACGCAGGGGCATGTAGAAGTAATTACCGTTGACCAGCGTATCGCTCGTCACTGTGGTCTATTACGAATTCTCTTCACACGTCCGTTCGATCACCGCTATCTGCCGTCAGATCAGTAAATACGTAATCACGGCGACGAGACCATTACCGGCCGGGTAATAGCGGACGGACTCGAAGGCGACGTACAATAAATCCCTTGCCGGTCGAGATACCATCTCGAGCCGAACATTCCACGGGTAAAAATGCAATGTTTTAATTCCCGAGCTGCGCCCGCGTCGGGAAACTCGCCGATCGCTGCGCGCGATAAACAATTTTCGACTTTTTCTTATTTCTCGCCGAGGTTTCTCGGGCTCGAGTTATGTAGGCGGCGCGGCAGTAAAAATTCATTGGCTATCCGAAAATTCCGAGATGGTGGAGATTCCCGCCTAATGGTGAAATGAAGCCACTGACTGGATTTATATTTGTTTTGTCTGTATCATTGCTGGCGTGTTTTAGTAACTGACTGAATGTGGGAAACTTATCTTAAAAATACCTGAACAAACATACCTATTTAACGTCTGCGCCCACTCTCAAAATATGCTCGCTTATGATCATGAAATGATAACTTCCTAATCCCGAGGTTGCAATGACAAATATTTAATTATGATGTATATAACTCTGATCTGGATGCTTGCGCGAATTCATTATATTTAGGTAAGCGGGTGGTGCTTAAAAGTTAGTCGTGCTAGTGAAAAACATTGTTTCAAATAGTGCCATTTTACTGAAAATTATTAAATGAATTAGGTTTAGAGTATGTTAAGAATAATTTAACATAATAGGTAATGATATTACCAAAGGAGTAACGTACCTATGAGTATGAGTTGTGTGACATGCGTTAAGATCCATTTGTTTCGCACGCGAGTAGGTACTTTTTCGAACATCGTTTTGTAGCTATTAACTGTTAACTGTACCCAACTTTTAGCTCACATCAATTGTAAAGCTTGCGACACGAGCAATCAGTCTTCTCCATCAATTTCTAGCCCTCTGCTCTGTTGCTGACAATGTATCGTCCGGCTTTCCTCGTGCCTGCCAAATCACCGTATCGTCGAGCACATCGGGCTGTCCGCTCGTCGATAGCCGCGGCGCACCTATAGAACAAACGCGCCGACCGGCGATCTGATCTGTGCTGAGACATTTACATGCTTCAATGAGTTGATATGCTTGTAGTAGTCGATACTATGTCTGTGCATTGTTCAGCTGTCTTAAACTTATAGTGGTTGTCTAATGTTTTGACTGGACATTTACGTAAGGTTTTGAAAGTAGTTTTGAATTTTAATAATTTAATATTTGGAACACTATGGGGGAGGCCTATGTCCAACGGTGGACGTCCTAAGCTACGACTGATATGATGATAAACGTGAGTGAAGTACCTAAGGTAGGTGCCGGAATCCGCGATTTTTTTTAAAAGAGAAACTAAATAAGTTGTAGCTATGTTTTAATTTGTGAGATCTTTTATTTCCGGTTGTACCTATATAAGAGACTATAGTTTTAAGTGTTTCCACGCATTCCTTAAAAAAAGGCCTTGACTGACGGCCAATGAAGTGATCCTACACCTACAATGGGTTTCTTTTCCCCTTTAGACATACAGAACCCTAAAAACGTTGCTATTTCTTGAATACAAACTACCAAGCTGTAGTCTTCGTTT
The DNA here is from genome assembly GCA_037349165.1 of Choristoneura rosaceana. Taxonomy (NCBI): domain Eukaryota; kingdom Metazoa; phylum Arthropoda; class Insecta; order Lepidoptera; family Tortricidae; genus Choristoneura; species Choristoneura rosaceana. Next base: position 872,639 of record JAZBNJ010000064.1, on the reverse strand, counting down.
TAATATGACAAGTAATCATTTCCAAAATGGTGGGCCGCAGAGTTTTTCTACAAACAGCAGGAGAGAAATGTGGTGGTGCCGCGAGCGATAGAACGTGAACACGCGTTTTTACATCATGTATAATACAAGAGACATGTGTCGCAGTGATTGGGACACCAGAGGGGTTTTTGCTGCAGATTCCTGCACCGCAACGCATCGCTAGCGTTTTGCGGGAATAACAGAGCGGTGTCCAAAGACTAAACAGTTAATTATAATTTCAATGAACCCTACAAACGTCCAAGTTTTTACAGAGTACAGTATTCGCAAGCGAACGTGGCTAAAAGGATGGCGATCTGTTGAAAAGATTGCAGTTTTTGACTGATTCTTTAGGGTTCCGTACCCGAATGGTGACAAACTTAACTTGGGATAAAGCGATCTTCCAGACACAAATTGAAATTTCGATTTCACATGACAAAGGGTACTGAAACTACTACAGTTTCGGAAAGACTATGTTAGTCCTGACCTGACTGAGAAGAAATGTCGAGAAACTCAATTAGGTTGAGATTTTATAGCTGCTTACCTACTCAGGATGCGCTGGTATCCGATATGATTAAACTTAGAATATGTTTTGCGAGTCCAGAGGTTGAGCTTTAACGACATTTATAAAAAACACCTAATGACATAAAAAATCCTAAATTTAATTTTTAGCACCAGGGGAACATCAACAAACCTAACACGTCGCACATTTTCAAAGCCGTCGCTAATGTAATTCAGGGCATTTCTTCAGCGGCTGCTGCAACACGCTGCCACGACAAAAACAACAATGGCTGATAAATCTCCGCCGCAGCTATGCGCTCCTGGTTCTCCTGGGACCGGTTGCGAACATTTGTCCGATTAATTATGTCGTACACACTGTTTTTATTATTTAAGTTTGTGTAATTAATTTTTCATCTCTCCTGTTCGGAAAGTTTAATTTTCATGGGTAGATAGCCGGGTGGAAAATTGCGTTTTCTCCTCTAGGGTGGAAAGTAATTTTTTTTTAATTTTACGGCTAGCCACGACATCGAAGATAATTGATATAAGTCAATGACATTTTTTTTTCACGTTTCGGCATGGCCATCTAGATGCACGTCGTGACCAACTCGATTTTTTTTATAGTCAGCCATGGCAAGTGGCCAGTCGAAAAGGTACCGTTGGAGGTTGGATAGGTATAAGTAAATTAAATTTATTATTATTTTCGTTTTTTTGTAGTATTTTAGTTTCCTTACAGTCGAAATGAAAAGTAGAGTGTCTAACTCGGGTGAAATAACCCATTTCCCCTCGAACTATTGGCGCTCTCACTTCGTTCGAGCGCCAGAAATATCTCGGCTGAGATGGGCCACTTTCCACCCTTGGTTATCAATCTACTATTATTGTTAGAACTATCCTTGACTGAAGCGAAAACTGGTTAATAATGACAAACAACTACCTGTGGAGGAGCAGTGATTATTCCTGGTATTTAGTACTACACTGGGAACTGAACTGGCCTCATACACAGACAGAAGTTAGAAATTTGAACTTCCTATCGTGCCGTCAAACAGTAAGTATTTAATAGGAGAGTAAGAGGGACACGCACTTCGAATTTCTAACTTCATCCCTAATGTCGGAAAGCAGCACAATAAAATTTAATTATCTCATCTAGTCAGACGTGTCGACTGACAGGAACGTTAGATTCAACATCAAATTCGAAATTCGAAGTTCTTATCTCACCATCTCTCTCTCATACTTGTTCATTAGTATTAGCGTGAGCGGGACAGCGCAAAACAAACTTTGAAAATCAGATTTCGTAGTATATGAGCTGTCGTGGATGCTGTTCCGTCGATGCCCTGGCTAACCCAAGTTGCAAGTCTGGTTGCCAGGACCGCTCACCTAGAGCAGGCTGAGCTGGATATGGCTGTCATAATATCATAATCATGCTCTCGACTTTTGTTCTCAAATCGTATTCAATGGGCACTTATGAGTAATACGCCTACCATGCCTGTCTTCTACGGAAGGACGAAAGGTCAGCAAAAGGAGAAAGAGAGTGGACTAACAAAGGCAAGTAAGTGGGGTAAAATAAAATAATATTCAATGCGAATGTACGAGTTTTCTCGAGGTGATCGATCGGCAGTGTACAATCAAGTCAAACTCAAAAATAGCTGAAGTCCTTAGTACGTACTCTATAGTGATAGAATAGACAAAAACACTGGGATGGTTTGAAATGTGAAAAATTAATGATAGTAAGTTCAGCCACTTTTGAGCTTGACTGTTGACTGTACTGGCTATGGTACCGGTCTGTCATTTTTGCATTGTATTTAGTACTATTCAGTTATTCGCTTAGTTATAATTTTCACATACGTAACACGGTAAATACTTGTACGGAAAAGCTTGATATAAGAAATAAGACAGTTAAAATTGTAACTAAGACAATTATAGCTGTACAAGGCGATCAGAACGATTACCACGTCAAGAAAAAATCATATGAACAAGATAGGCCCGTCTAGTAGCCGCATTATCTCCGTGGCACGCGCCGGCTCGCTTCGACGAACCTTATTCGAACTGTATTTGGGAAACTTACGTTTGTTCGAATAACGAATCCGAACGTAAATATAAACCTTATATAAACAATGAAAATAAATATTATTCATTAAATATCGGCATCTCTACATAAAAAGGATTTTTTTATGTACACATTTAATTATGTTTTGATTGTAACTCCAAGTATGCCAAGTATCTTGCGGCGCATTCTTGTTGCCAAAGACAGCCTTTTCAAAAGCGCTGATTCCATAAAATCAGAAACACGTAAAAATGGGTAACGACTTGCGAGCTTCTTACGAAATAAACGTTATAATTTTTGATATTTAATATATTCCATCTCCACTTCATAGACTCAAAGCTAAGCAACTGAATTCTCTAGTAAGTACGTAATACTCGTAGCTGCGCCAGCGCAGCGCCGCAATGACCGGCGGCCATAAATCGCGCGCATCGCGTGATCGCCCGGTATTTAACTTAGGGCGCCATGATAATTACAATCAATAATCGCTTACACGATATATAAACCGAATAGCGACTATTAATCTAACGATACGAAACGAAACAAAAAAATAATAAAACGCTGTACCAACAAAACTAATCAACCAAAACTCAAACTTAAAACATGAAGTTTAAATTCTTAACTTCGATGTTGGTAGAAGGCATGACGTCCATCGCAAGGTAACGAAGAGTTAACTGTGATAAAATATATGCCTTAAGTAGCGAGAGCGGCGCGAGCGAGCAGGACGGCGCGATGCGAATGAAGGTAAGTGTAAATGAGAACGGGATAGCGTGAGGAGTTAAGGGGTGAACAAAACAAACATTGGGCGGCAATTACAAGCGCCCGCGGCGAGCGCGGCGCGCCGGCTCACTGGAAAAATTAAATTTAGATATTGAGTTCGCCATCGATCTAAAAACTACATACTCTTTTACATTTTGCACTCGTGAGGGACTGAAAAAGTGGACAGGGGTAGGGACAGGGCAATTGTAATAGAATTTTATGAGCTGAAAATATCCATTTTGTAATTTGTCACTGAATATCACAAACCACCAAACTGCGACTACGTGTTGTGTATTCTATACTAGGAAGGACTTATAAGACTAACTAATACAAGGAAGAAGAACTAAAGTTTATTCGAGACTCTACATTATTTTTAAGCTTTCTTAATATGTCCAATTTCAACTCTTCCTCCTCACAACCTGACAACGACATTCAATCACGGATGCCTTCATCAGAAATACCAGGATCCCATAAATCGAAGGATGACAAATGAATGTTTAAAACAAAGCTTCCAGCGGCGAGTGAGGCGTAGACCCAGGCAACATCACCGGGTCAGAGGTGACCATTAAATATTACCGGCCGGGATCAGAAGCTGCGTGAGCGATTGATGCGCTCCTGGTGTTCGACACTCGAATGTGTGTTTTTGTAAAACCGTTAACTTAACTAATAACTAGCCTTTATCTCGAGTTTAGCTTGCGTGATCCATCGGCTCTGGCAGTTGAATTCCAATTCCGACATTTTGCTGAATTCTGATAGAAGTGTATACCTATCGTGATTCCGTGGAAATACTATACATACCACATACCTGAATACAAACAGTACAGGTGTAGTGAATACTGTTTTGCCATTGTAAAATATTGTACTCGTACTCATCGTGCTTTCGCAACTAGCTTACTGAAGTTTACTGAAGCTAATTGAGAAAACAAGATAAATAACTCATCCGACAAAATACAATGGAAAATAATTTCACTAGATCTGTATCTTAATCTCGAACTAGCTATCTGTACCAAATTCCATTGAAATATGTCCATCCAGCCGTTTTTTAGACCTTAGTTAAAACTTCCATAGAGTTCTTCTATGAATTTCAAAATAATCCACCAGGCATAGGGAAAACTTGTTATACCTACTGTGTCAACGGTCGCGCTGCGTTTCTGTGAACACTATCGCGCGATCGCTTCGGCGTGTTGGAAGACTGTCTCAGGAGGATTCAAATTAGGTCCAAAAGCTGTCTTCAATCTATGTATTCCTGGTAATAGTATTGCAATTCACCTCACAATTAATTACTGGAGATCCATCCCCATATGAATTTTATATTAAATTAAAAATTGACCAGCGATCTACAAAATATTTACTATGCATCCAATCTAGATTTTTTAGTTTCTATAATGTGACCTACTAAACTGACCAACCAATTCATTGATCAGCTGTAAAAAAAACCTTGAATAATACGACTTAGTGATGACTGATGAATATGAATAACGGAAACAAAATATCAATAAAGTCATTGTTGACTATCAGGTAAAAATGAAGCCAGCAGAATTGATAAAATAATATCAAATTAAACATCGTCAGGATGATTAGAGAATTCGGAATCTCGGACAAAATCGTGCGGAGTCACCTCAGCTGAGCACAGTAGGAGGCTATCGACCGTCGATATACCTTTAATTGATGCTAACCTGGTCACACACGATGCTCCACAAAAACTTAATGTTGAGAAAACATCATAATTTATAGCGGAAATATGGTCATTAAGGAGCTTCTGATGATAAAGATTGATTGTGTTAGAAAATAAGGGCATAGTCAACATTATTAAGAAATCATGTGAAATTCCATGCTAGTAGTTTGACCTCTTGAGATTTTGGAAATCTATGTAAGAAGCTACAAGTGAAATTTACCATGAATTTTACGGACAAGGAGAGACTCCTGCACACACTTGCGAAGAAATTTAATATTTCTGTGAAGTTCCCAATTTGCTATGCGCCCGCACAGAGATTATGGCCTCTAGTGGAACATAATATATAGGCGGAAATGATGATACTATATCTAGCCACACATACTGAACTCTGCTTTGTAATATTTTGATAAGTCTAATATTATATATTGTAAAGGAATTAAGTTTTTTTGACTAATTTTCATAATCGAAAACTAATTCTCATAAAAAAAAGTTAAGTATTTCATATAATGTGATTTTTGGTTACTTTTACTCAAAGATTTTTGTTTATTTTTTAATTGAGCAAACGTTACGTTAATGAAAAGAAAATAAATAATGTTCGACCTTTTTATTATATTATACAGTTTGATATGACAATCCTGTAAAGTTGACAATTTCTGCGAAGATTGTCCAATAATCTTAGCAAACTTTATGTAAGCACGCAATAAGATTCGTTTGTTGAACTACAGACAAAACAAAGTACTAAATTTTATATTATGTTTTTTTAAATAATGTATGTCATATATTATGTATTTCTTCTGGTGTTCTGCCTTTTCGCAGAATTTCATTTGGCCGAATATCACTTGCCAACCAACGTTTCGCCGAAGATTCACTTTGACAACTAACGATTACCAACTTTTTGTATGGCAACGTATCATTTGGTCGAATTATTATATAGCAGAATATCATAATGACTCAAAACGTTTGGAAAACATCATTTGACAAATCTTTCACTAGGTCAAACAACGTTTCGTCAGTATAAGTGTCAGTGTGTGTGTGTTCTTTTTATATATAAGACAACTTTTTACTAAAAGTAAGTACTTAAGAGATACACACCATTTCATCAATTGACAATAAGAGTTTAATGTGTTAGTTACATCTAATGTGTGGAAAAGTCCAGTTAGGTGCGACGACGAGCGAAGCGAGGAGGAGCGTGTTAGGTTAACAGTGAGCAAACAGCGCACGAAGCCGAGCGAGCGAAGCGAGCGTGCCGCGGCAGCGGCCGGCGAGTGCCAGAATCGTATTTTTATTTTTTAATATATTTCTTTTTAAATATCCAAATCATAAGTCTAATGAAAAATAATATTGAGCTGAAAATGGTATCCTTGTAAATAAATGTTTTCAAAATTTGACCGAAGACTCATTAAATGCCGGTTTTTCGAAATCTAACACACACATTTGGTACAAGATTGATACCGTGATAATTGCCGTATTGTGTCAAAAAGTCAAACATTTTCATATGGTTATTAGTGCACGAACAAAAACACAACGGAAATGTTGCGCTTACCCACATTACTTATTATATTATAGTTAAGTACTAAACGAAACCCTTATTCAATAAAAAAAATTGGGAAACATTGTACAACGAAATGAATATTACGCCAACCAAAACATTCTGCTAACCGAAAGTCGGCATTTTGAAAAGTGACTTTATAACAATTAGGCCAAACGTACAGTTGGTAACTGTGAGGTTGGGAAATAAAACTAAACATTTTAATAAGTTGGCGAGTGATCATTCGGCGAAATGAAATTCTGCGAAACGTTGGTTGGGAAGTAACATTCGGCGAAACAATTTTCGGCGAAAAATTAGAGAACCATTTCTTCTATTTTATTTTATTTTATGTGTATGTCGAATAAACTTTTTCCTTCATTCATTCAAAAAAATCATCAACACGAGGTATCGCTATCGCAGTTTGATTTAAAATTTAATGCTAGTTTTTTAAGGCTTAGATTGAAGCATTCTTTATCAAAAGCGTGTGAGACTTGCCCTTAACGCCTCCATTAAATAAGATTTCTGAGATAATTAAACGGGATGAACAAAATTAATCACTATCAATGTGCTTTCCGTGCGGACAAGGCCGATGTTTCTTCGTTTATTTCCATAAATATTTAAAATTCGTTGACCTTTTTCCTTTAGTTAGAACTGTTTTAGATAGTTGATATTAAAATACTGAGACGTTTTTTTACTTAGTTGTGACGATCTGATAAACGACTACGGAACTCTGGTCCGTTCCCCAATTAAGGATATTTACAACTTAGACTATTTTATTCATGGTTTTAATTAAGAAAAACCAAACAGACCTTATTAAATTAACATAAATTAATTCCCGAAATTGAAAGAGGAGCGTGTGTACCAGGCAAGCATAAAACAAAGGGCTCTAGCGCATAAATCAAAAAGCGACCGTTTGGAGGAGGAAGCGGTCAATCATTCCCCTTTCTTTGGCAAAGACAATGTGCTTTTATAGTTGACGTTAAGTGACAAGTGGCCACTAAACGTTTAGGGTTCAGGGCCTCAATTTGGGGATGGCAAGCGAGAGTTTTGGTAAGCAAGCATTAGCACTACCAAAGCAATAAATTTCTAATTGATGCCACAATAAAGTACTTAACAGCTCCGTGAGAGAAGAACGATGGCAACGCAATGAATTTTCGTCAAACATAAATTACATGTATATTACTATACTAAGCTTTACCCGCTGCTTTGGTCGCGAAAACCTTTAAATCCGCAAACACACCCATAAACACGTACGCAGACATATACTTACAAACTTGCGTAATTACCTACTGAGCGGCAAAAAATGTGGCCCTCAAATCGATACCGGAAATCTCAAATGGCGTAAAGGACAAAAATGCGAAAATGAGTTTTAAGTACCATCGTATACAGCTTTTTTTTCTCTATCGAATGGTATATTCCAAGCAACGCTACGATTAAAAAATTGACCTTTACCACTGTCATTTTGGACAACTTATTCAAGATTATTTATGAAAAAAATGATTTAAAGGACATTTTATAAACTTTGCTTGGACGTAAACCTTTATTTACATAGTGTATCTGGGTGTAAAGAGATTTCTCTGTTTTGATGTCCTTTACTACCTAGTTTACTTTTGACGTAATTTATATGCTACTTACGTGTGTCCATTAAGACCTAAAAGACTGTTACAAGTCATAAAAAATATGGGAATAAATAATTAAAATGACTAAAATGATGTCCTTAAATGACTTTACAACCCAAGCTTTGTTGCTACTTTGATGATTTTACTCGTAGTTCATAATAGATACTGTGTGAGACAGAGTACGCTATATATAAATTATAACGTAATAATGGATCGCAATAATATCAGAGACATCATACGACGTGGAGCGGTGTACGTAGGGCACGAGCGGGGAGCGTGGCGGCGGGGTAAGGGCTAGCTAAGCGAACAAACGTAAACAAACAGGTTTATACTGTCCACCTGCGCCGCCGCCGCTCCGCGCGATTTTTTGTATGCAGTTTTGCTGTGTTTTTTACGTTATTCTGTGGCTGTAACTAAGTTCACTTTGTGACAAGTAGTCTACACAATGCCGAACCAAAAAAATCTACTAACTACTTCTGTGCGATTTTAAAAGTTTTCTTAAGATTTGATTAAGTATTAATTATATTTGAGACGGTCACCTTAAGTATGTCATCCAAAAAATTAATTACAATGTTGCCTAGTTTACTTTGATTATAATTTTAGTTCATCTAAAATACTTGTATATTAAACAACAAGAGAATAGCGAATAACAGTGCTAAATACAATTTTATAAGTAGAAGGATACATTGATAAAATACTTAAATATTTCATGATAATGGAAAAAATATTATTATAACTAAAATACTTACTGATATAAAAAGAAGAAATTAAAATTAAGAGATCGATACCTCTTGTACTTAAGTTTCTATTTAATACTAAAGGTCTTGTTTATTTAGTTGTTTGAAAAAATTATAAGATGTTGATTTTTGACTGATAATTATGCTACAAAAATATTTTTGATGCAGGTATAATGGTCTGTTTTTGCTAAACCATACACACAATTTTGTAAATTATTTTCTTACCTATTGAATTTTTCATTATTTTCATTACTCACTATGTTGTTGTAAAGATTCGCTACAGTGTTTCATATTTGATTATGAATAGATTACTTATTATATTAAGTTTTGTTTTTAAAATGCATGTAAATAGGTGGTTAAATTAAACTAAATACTTATCCTATTTTCCAAGTGGAAAGAAAAATTAATAATTATATCTTTTATGGTGGAAAAATTATAATTAGAACTAAAGTACTTGTAAAAATAAAGCAAACTAAAGTTAAACTACCTACAAAGTGTCATTTAAATGTTACTATTCCATTTTGAAAGGGGTTAAAGAAAGAAAGAAAGAAAATACATTTATTTAACGCCATAAATAAAAACAGAACAAATACAAGACATACATGACGCTAAACAGGTCCCCACTCAGCATAATGCCACGGCAAGCCGTGGCGCTGATTTTCAGTGAGGACCTTATCTAGAAACTAACTTAAAACTAAACTCAACTTAAAATAAAAATAAATAAAAAAATGTCGTGTCGTGCAACACGGCCCTACGTGTTTAGATATTTTACTTAAGAAACTTTATTATAAATATTGATTATTAACTACAAAACTAAAATTTGATGTGTGATTACAGGTATAAGGCCTATTTTTGGTAAACTAAAAAACAGTTTTGCACTTAGAATAATAAAAATCTTACAGTAATGAATAAAAGTGTTGCATTTTTTCCATGAATTACAACCCATTTTAATTGTTTCAATCTAAATTTGTACCATTTCATGTTCTTTATACCCCGTTTTCTGTCAATTTCCTTCTCTTACGACAGTAATAATGCCCTTTTATTTTGCTAAAGGGACCTGTACGACTGAAGGTTATATTTTGAAAGTCACGTTATCAACAGGCGTAAAGAACACAACATCTAAAATTGGGGGTAGTAAAAGACATTATCTGCGTAAATATGCTTTTTCCAATAAAAATTATAATGCTATCTGATAGAAGAGATAAAAAAAACTATAATCTCCCTTAACATTATTTTTATGCAATAATAAACAGATGAGTTATAATTTTTTTTTCAAAAAAGTGAACGTTTTTTGCTTGTACTGTAAAGTCTTAAAATGTCCTTTACGCCAATTGAGATTTCCGGTATCGAAATGTATGCAGTACGTATTGTTGATCGAAGAGTAAAAGCTAATTTCGTATGTAGAGTGGCCCAAATTTTGTGCCTCTAAGTATATGTAGGATACTATTATGACATATACACGCTGCATTGCTCTTAAGAGCCATACTTAAAGCATTCATGAGTAAAATATCGGCCCTACGTGCATACACATGATTGGCAATAGCACTACAAGCAGGGTCCTGTACTCCTAGTGAAAGTTTTCGAAAATGCGGCTCGATCGCGTTCGCCTTAAAATCTCAATTTATGTTATATGGAAACATGAACATCGCAAATGTTCCGCTAGAGGCGCTGTTCTCGTTTCCGTACAAATTGAGATTTTAACGCTAACGCGATCGAGACGTATTTTGTAACCAAAAACTTACACTAAGGATCCTGCAGCACTGCAGGCACTGCTTACAGGGGCGTTTTACCCTTTCCTAAACGCTCTCTCCCTGGCCCGCCACCGCCTCAATGCACACCACAAAAACAATACACACCTTTACAATACAAACAAAAACAATTTCCGCGCCATAAAGAGCCTTTTTATAAATATGGTCTACGTAATGAATTACCATTTTAAATGACGAATGAATTTGGATATACATTTAAATCGGAAATTAGATATTCACGCGTATCCAGTTAATTTCTGTGACCATTCCTATTTAAATGACGGTCCATTCGTATGCTAAACTAAATGGCTGGCATTATGGCTAGATCCGCGGTAGTGTGCAGGCCAAGTCTTGTGGCTATAATGACTCTAATTTTTGCTTAATAAAACTTTTACAATCTAATTTCAATACGTAGCCTCTTCTGTATTAATATAGACGAAAAGATAAGTTAACTATCAAGGTTCCTTCCTCTTTACTTTCATTTTTAACCATTGTAATTGTTGATCCCTTTAATCTTTTTAGCCGTTGTACATCTCCTTTTCTTGCTAACTGTTTTCATGCCTTATGCTTTTATGTACAATACCAAAATTTTACAATTTATACAAGTTTGTCATAAAATGCATATTAGACATACGTGGAGGCATATCAGGTACACATCTGCTGATGATAACCACAGTTTACTTACATCAACATATAGACTATACCTAAATGTTAAAGCCATTTAAATCTGGACATGTAAAAGAACCACATCTTGCAAAAAGGCCGCAAAAGCCTATTTGCAAACTATATTTGATCTTAATTCACTTGTCACCTATCTACGAAAGCAGACTTGGCTCAAACTCTACATTTATGCATTTGTGTCACAGTGTGGTAAAATTTTTATAAAATTTATGTATTTATATCGATAAGACAAAAGTTTATAGTTAATAATATTATGATTATATGCTCGCACATAGTTGCAGACTGGATGTTAATGGTAATAGGGCCAAGGGGCAATGTATAGCTTATTAATGCAAAACATCGGGCCTTGAAGTGAATTAATAAGGAGTTGGATATTTGCACAAGCTGCGTTAAGATGCACTGTTATTGCACGCACCTAAGTAGTTGTGTCATACATACATTGTATAATATTCTTAGGATATCATGAGAAGAAGCTTTATTGCTGGTGGTTACCAAGCTGAGTTTTTGCCCTTGTGACTATCATAAATGCCAAAATCTGTCGCATTGGATACGTATGATCCAGTAACTTTGTCGCCTTAAAGTATGAGGGCAGTATGCGTCAAATCCGGTAGTTCTGAATTTTTGCAGACTTGTTTATGATGTTGGCCTAATGAATAATCCAAGTTTGTGACCTCGAGCGCCGAACGCAACTTTGTCATAAATCGAAAAAACCGCGATAAAATCTTTTTTTTTTTTCAAATTTTGTCGATTATAACCCTAAAGAACTAATAATTTAGACGTCACTCGATCAACTCTAGCTAGAAACTTTTTTGATTGTGGCTGATGACACCTGATTACCTTGGTCTTAGACGAAGATTTAACTTTATGCACTAGTGCATAAAAAATCATTTTATGTGGCCTAGATCCAGCATAAACACGAACTTTACGAGCATGAGAAGTGAAAAATTATTTTTACCTTACTTAATGCATGTAATTATTAGTAAAACAAACAAAAGTGTAATCAAACTTTGTGCAAGGCGAGCATAAAAAGCGAGGAGCTGTTAAAAACGAATCAAGCGCTGAACTAATTCAGGGGTTACACGGGCACTTACTTTAATTACATTCGGGCGGTATTTTACCTCTTAACGAGCCCTGTTGCCCTGATACCGTCAATCGATACAACAAGGCACGCTCGAACACATTATTACATGAAAAAACTGTAAATGAGCAATGTAGTACAAATACAAATACAAATAAATATTCTTTATTGCACACCATAAAGCAGTACAAAAAAAACTTATAATACAAACACAGATTAAGGGTAGACAATAGGCGGTCTTATCGCTTAAAAGCGATCTCTTCCAGACAACTATTTGGGTACATTTGGGTAGTATGAGTGAGATTGACGGCATTATTGCAGCGTTTAGCAGTTTTCTATGTGATGATTTCTTCCGTGGATAAAGATAAGTGGTAAGAGGCGACTGAGGATATAGGTTAAGGTGTACCGTAGGCGACAAGCTAGCAACGTGTCACTATTGTACAATCTTACAAACTTAAAACTTAAAATTGCTAAAAGTGGCTCCGAAGCGGTAACGTTTCGTGTGCTCTGCCTACCCCATTTAGGAATACAGGCGTGATGTGAGTATACGTCATCTAGAACCCATATATCATACAAGCTTTGCCAAGTTTGTCAACCGTCCTATGTATTTTATACCTATTTAATGCGACAGTATTTTTGTTCTGAAATTTCATCTGTCATCAATACCAGTAATAACTTTCTTAGCCGACTATACTTACTAATGCCCGCAAAGTATTTGAATATGGAGAGATTATCTCATTTAGCGTTGTTATCACGAGCGGCGCGGGCGCAGTCGCGGGGGCGGGGGCGGGCGGCTTGCACTTGCGTGCATTAGGCGCAAAAGGCTCACATGGAGCGAACGAGAACTTTAAATAATCTTACTATTTGCATCTTTTTCAAAATCAGTTCGATGTTGCGGCAATTACACACTTAATGAACTAAAAGAATTTCTTTGCTCACCCGCGACCTTAAGATAGCTAAGTCTATGCAAATTATGCGTGTTCATGCAGTTCCTACACCTCCACCTTGGTCTAACAACTGGTAGCATGGTGTACGGATGTGTCACTCTGAAGATGAGCTCTGGTTGAGTTTGAAACGCGTCAGTGTGTTGTGGTTGTGGTGATAGATGGGTTTGTGTAATTTGTGTGTGTTCTTACAGTGTGGAGGTGGAGGAACTGCATGAACACGCATAATTTGCATAGACTTAGCTATCTTAAGGGCGTGGGTGAGCAAAGAAATTCTTTTAGTTCATTGATATGGACCTCCGCAAAGTAACGCCTGATTCAATAAATTAATTACACACTTCATTCAAATAATTTATTGAATCAGGCATTAATTTGCGGAGGTCCGTATCAATGAACAAAAAAATTAAAAAAAAGGTCGCCAAACTTGTCTCTGCGAGCGAGTGCGATTGCTGCTTACACTGTCAATGGTGGTCCGGCTGGTAGGCACAGTCGGAATGAGAAAGCTTTGGTTTTAGGAAAAGCTTGGGCCGCAGTACCCACGCGAAGTGAGTGCGGATTGGGAATTTCACACACACGATTGAATTTCTTCGAAGATACGAGTATAATGCAAGCTTCCCCTCATGATGTTTTCTTTCACTGTCAATCATTTAATCAGTAACTATTATCTAGAGTCCCGAACTTTTACTCGAGACAGTTCAAAAGCAGCATTTTGGGCTTGTCTCTTAAAACATTTTAATGGTCCGTCAGTTTGATATCATCAGAACATACTCGTATATTGGTCGCCTATTTATTCTTCTGTGCATTAAACAAAAATAAAATGACTAAACTGATTAAACAAAATAAAGGTTTTCGGGGATCTCAAATCAATCTAGCTTGGTCTTATCTCTGGGAAAACGCTAGTTACAGAGTTTTAGCCCAAACTCGATCACCCAGGTACTGATTCTTTATTGAACACCAACACGTAAGTATTACAGAAAACATAGCTATTATATCGATATTCCAAGGTAAGCAATAAGTGATCAAAGCAATCTCTTGCATGCAACCTTAATAAGAGACAAAAGTAACTATTATATAAAAACAATGAAGATGGGAGTTGAAATGTTGCGTGACGTCACAAGCGCCACTATATCACGATGTGACGCAGGGCTCTACTCCCAAACTTTGACGCGCTCCAACTTTGTCCTTTTTCGTTTGTTTGAAAAAAGAAAACAATACGTGTCCCATATTTTTTAATTATCTAACTGCCGTACGACCACATGTAACACCTAAATAGTTTTTTTTAGCTCGGCAACTAAATATACCCATTTATTTAGCTTAAAAAAGCTTAGGTACGGGGGCCATATAAACCTCCCGTTAATGTCGGAATCGTATTGGCCCCGGGACGGATTGGCGCTTTTAGCGCAATCTGCGCAGTCGCAGCGAATAAACAACGCGATAGATAACGTGCGATCAATTACGACGACATTAGGGGTCGTTGGATTTTTGTGGAAAAAGGTTGTCACCTCATCAGCATCATCCCAACCTATATACGTCCCACTGCTGGGCACAGGAGGCCTACGGCCCAAGCTCTCTCATTCTGAGAGAAGTCTCAGAAGTAGTTCCCACGCGGGCCCAGTGCGGGAACTTCACACACACCATCGAATTGCTTCGCAGGTTTGTGCGGGTTTCTTCACGATATTTTCGTTAACCGTAAACCTCGTGGTAAATTTCAAATGTAATTTCGCATATGAATTTCAAAAACTCAAGAGGTGCGAGCCGGGGTTTGAACCCACGATCCTCTGCTCGAGAGGCCAAACCACTAGGCCACCACGACTTCCCACCAGTTGTTACCTATTTGTTCCCGAGGCTTTGCTACTGTGAAAAATTCAAAATGGCTCTATATTTCGTGGACATTTTGAAAACTCCTTTAGTCCATCTCTTTGGATCTCAAGGAATATATGTGTGCACAAATTTCAAATATTTATAGCTTCAGCGATTTAGGCTGTACGACGGCTATCAGGAGCAACTCTTTTTCTACTTATGTATAGAGGTATATTTTGAGGGTCTAGTTGATTTACATTGAGAAGGCTTGGGCTGATTAAGACACAAGTTGATGTTTTCTTTTGTTGAAAAACTTTAGCGAAAACTTAACGCCAAATTACGCAGAAAAACCGAATCAGAAACTTCGGTTTGCGGTAATTAAAACGTCTAATTATGAACGGAACCCCAGCTCGTGTACCAGGATAACATCACCCACACGGTGCATTTATCACTGTTTGAGGACGCGGCCTGATAAAGAGCTCTTAGCGGAGTGCATTTTAAATGCACGATGCCTACGCCAAGGTCATTGACCTGCAGGTAAAGCGTTCTTACGTGTTTTTGCGGCCTTCGAATCATACTGCAGTTTGTGAGTCATGCTCGCAGGTGAACTAATCACTTTCGCTCCATATTTGTCGTATGAGGTGCAAGCAAATGATGCTAAACGGGTCAAAATAAGTAGATTGCGACCTTTATGGCGGAGGCCTATGTCCAACAGTGGTCGTCTTACAACTGATATGACGATAATGAACAATACGGGTATCAAATGAAAGCTAATAGCAGTAGCTCTTCCAAATCCATACTAATATTATAAATGCGAAAGTGTGTATGTTTGTCCGTCTTTCACGCCGTAACGGAGCGACGGATCGACCTGATTTTTGGGATGGAGATAGTTTATGGGCCCGAGAGTTACATAGGCTACTTTTTATCCACGCGGGATAATGGAATGCCACGCGGGCGGAGCCGCGGGCAAAAGCTAGTATATCATAATGTTTTGATTCACAATATCATCAAAAAAGTAGGAAATAAACAAGTATTTCAAGAAACAAAAACAAGACTGTCTAAATTTTTTTTTATAAAAACCAAAAAAGGAACAGACAAGTCTACCTAGTAGTCTAGAACCCTAGTTATTAGTAATAGACCTTCAACAGTCGGGACTCGTTACTGAGAATTTTTGAATTGGTCACTTTTGAATAAATGCAATTTACAATTTGTTCATCGGGTCTTTCAATGAAGCTGACATAGTCACACAGGTGCACTTAAGCCTCGAAAAAAAAACAATTTGCTGTCGAAAGCTTTGGATGTAAAGCCTAGTCATTGCCTAGTAGAGGCAGCTTCGACACTAAACTGGCGCTGAATACTAAAAGCACAATTATAACTGAAAAATACGATATTTTACTCAATTTTCATCAAAATATGTTCTTGGCGAATGACTTTGTTTATTCATTCCTTCATAATTTATGCGAAAGTCATGACTTTGTAATCAGCAGAGATGCGAGTGCTCTTACAAGTCTCTTAATTTTGGGAAACGTTGCGAGATAAGAGTCTAATTTAAATGTAAGATAGCTGATAAAATCTAAACCACAGACTGCGTTTTAGCGAAGTATACTTTAGGATCAGAACAGGTCCGACATTATTATATATCCAGTTGACGTTTCTGTATGTATGTTGCGATTTAAGTAAGTTACACTTATTTAAAAAATCGTAAAAGGTGCCTGCCATTGCGAGGCCCGTAAAGTGGACGAGATTGCAGTGCCCAATTGGACGATGTAATGTAATGCAAAACTACCTATGATTTCTCTTGCAGCTCTAAATTGGGCTTTAGTACACGCACTGGACGCTAGCTGACAGCGGGGTGGCCAGCGGAGCGGCAAGCGTATTCTGTGTTCATTGCGCGGCCGTACGCTGGTCGCATACTGGTTGCCTAGACACACTAGAGATGAGTAACTCCTGATCTGAACATTCAAAAGAGTTAGATCCTGAAGCGGATCCAAATTCCTTATCGGCTCCTTTCAAATCTTATTAACTCCGAGGAGTTACTCAGACCAATCTACTGGATCGAGTGGCCCAAGATCGGTAATCCAGCTTAGCCAGCACTAACTTGGATTTCGTTCAATCACATCGGATCGGATCGGAAATATGTTTGGTTCGGTTTGCTCGGGCCCTAAGCCCAATATGTTGCTAGTAAAAACCCAAGTGACACACATTCAAAAGAAACATTGTGACGAATTGGTATTTCAATACCTCGGTACCGAACCGATCTGCATAGGGTCAGATCAGACGGAATGGAATTACTCAGCCTTGGTCATAGACTAATTAGTGATCGCTCGAAAGAACCGGTTTCGCTAAAGGAGTCAGAGTCGATAAGCGGAGTCGGTCGGTATCGATATTGGAGCTGGATTTAGTGAATCAGAACACTCTCGGAGTCGAGATTCCGAATGACTACAGCAAATGTGCTGGAATGTGGTGGGCGGACCTTGCCCAAAGTCCGCTCGGATTGCTACCACCATCGTGCTTGCTAATCCTGCCGTGAAGCAGCAGTGCTTGCACTGTTGTGTTTCGGCATGGAGAGTAAGACAGCCGGTGAAATTACTGGCACTTGAGGTATTCCATCTTAGGCCTCTAGGTTGGCAACGCATCTGCAATACCCCGGGTGTTGGAGATGTTTATGGGCGGTGGTGGTGGTGATCTCTTACCACCAGGAGACCTACTTGCTAGTTTGCCATCCAGTCGAAAAAAAAACATAAATAGAGAAAACGCTTGACGCGCCGCTACCCGCCGGCGCTCAGTTCACAGCCTTACGATCTTTGCACGTTTCAAACTCGACCCGTCTCATCAGCGAGCTGCGCGCAAACCGCGGCGCCGGCGGCGCCCCATATCTCCGATTTATGACCTGCTTTTGTTTACCCTGCCCCACCGGGCACCGATATTAATTTATTAATCGCAGGATTAAAAAGCCTTTTTATTTATCTGGCGGTACGAGATGAGCTTTTGAAAATGTGACTTCATCTGGCACGAAACGATGGTTCATCTTTAGATGGATTTCTTGGAGAAATTTGAACAGACTAATAGCTATTTAAGTATACAATTATTAGTAAAAATATAAGATTTGGTAACTATACTTTTTGTTAACTGTAATGTCAATGTCATCTGTGGAATTCGAATCGACTTGTAAGATTTGACCAAAACAAATTACAGGTTAAATATGCTGCCAGAGAAGTTAATTGTCCCTGTTTGTATGTTAGCAACTTTCTCAGTACCTAATGTGTCGGTCTTCGAATCTAGAGGGGGTGGGCCTGTATAGCCCTTCTTTTGAAAAAAAAATCTCGTTTATGTAGGATTTTTAAACTTGAAATCTATCTTTACTCATACAATCAAGGTTTAGGTTTCGGTGCATCATTGTCTTAAACTCTTTATGAATTTGGGACGAATGAAGTTGGATATTGCTTGTCTGATTGATACTTAAATATTGCTGTTTTTAAAAGAAAAAATGCCTGCCCCGTACCTATATCCACGCGTCAGTTTTTCCAAAAAACTTAAACGATGCACCCAAAGTTAATAACACGAGCTCGTCCAAATCGCAATTATGAGCGATCGCCGCGCGCAAAACCCATATTTTGTTTTCAATAACCGCGCAAAATTCCCATCGCGCGAGGAGTGAACAACCTCCGTCCACCGCGGTTGCTGCAAGCATCAATTTTCCGAACGGACGAGGGAGATGCTGCTCTATGATGTCATACACACGTCTCTTTCGGTTAAGGGTAGGCTAAAGGATGTTGTAGCTGGGTCGTCCTGTCAGCCGCTCGTTTTCTCATCACTCAGCATGTTTATTTTTCAATTTAAGCCGTCAGTGGCGCGGCGCGCGCGGCGCTGAGTTAGGGCCGCCACACACGGCGCCAACAGATTACCGCTTGCGTGCGGCCGCCCCGGCCCAGAGCTAACTCCTGCCTGGTGCTGCGACCCTGGTCGATGTAACTGCTGGTTGTGTCATTATTTGATTTGTGTATGATTCGTTAAGGATGTCATCTAAATAATAATAATGCTTCTTATTGCAGCAGATAGAAACTGTAGTTTTTAAGAAATAACTGCTGGGAGCCAGAAATCGAACCTTGGTTATAGTTATCGCCAAACCGGGACGCGCGCACCCTAACAATATCTCACAGCTTTTATTTCTCGGCGAAATTTCCCAATGTGTTATCGAGATAGTTACTATTTTTATAATTTGCAAAGCGCTATTTTAAACCACACATTTCTAAATATACACTACTCACCTGGAATGAGCCAACGACGACGAGTTTTTCATCCCCTATTTTACCAACGTCATGATGATGAAAACAACAATTCGTTAATAAATCGCTTACTTGCTTTGTCAGAGACTAGAGGTTGCAAACGATAGCGGCACTATTTTAGTGGCGTCGTGAAATGGTACCATTGATTCGCTAATACATACGTATTTAAAGCATTTACATGCATGTACCTACACATTTTTTTACAAGAGCATCGTAAAAATTTACAACATGTTAAATGAACCGCTGTAAAAAAAATATTACGACAGGAATCCCTGTCATTACATTACCTATATAGAGTTATCAGAAAAAATCATTAACTCAGCAATTTATGCCTACCTCTCTAATCTTCTTTGATTCAAATTCATTATACCTACTCGAGATCCATTCGCGTTGTCCGATTACTTTTGCACCTACAAACCCGCGAAAAACGGTAGCCTCATATAAAAAATTCTTACATCTTAAGGGCAACCCTACTAACGAGTGCAGTCATACCCTCATAGCGAGTGCAGAGAACCTACAATTAGGACCCGACCAAAAAGACCAGCGCAGTGCTAATACGCACCCAGACAACTAGTTATGCCCTCAGCGATACCATCGTGCACTCGCATCGAGACAACTGCAACCTTAAACAACGGACATAGAGGATACTTCAACTGCATCGTAACATTTGGGCAACGGAGTACCACTACAACTTGCAAAGGTTGCAGGTGAGATTAGTAAGCGATTTAGTACCTTGTTTTGAAGGATTTAAAGGCTAAAGGATCTGTTTAAGTAGTTTTGTAGCAAATGTATGGGAAAATCGTTGTTTATTGTTTATTGGCACAGACGATGGCCCGTCGCGAGTTATT
Source organism: Choristoneura rosaceana (assembly GCA_037349165.1). Lineage (NCBI taxonomy): Eukaryota > Metazoa > Arthropoda > Insecta > Lepidoptera > Tortricidae > Choristoneura > Choristoneura rosaceana. The sequence continues at coordinate 852,385 of JAZBNJ010000064.1, read as the reverse complement.
GCTATGTGAATTTACCAAAAACGCGTTAAGTGCATATTCTATTTATGTAAGATACCAACGAGTACGTGTAAAGTTTGTGTGTGTGGGAGTGAGGTAGCAGGAAAAGAATAAACATTTACTACAACATTTTAGAAGACGATAGAAAGTAAAGGTACGTCAGCATACAAGTTATAATGGTGGATGCTCAAACTATTAAACAAGACCGAAAATCATAAAATGAAGAGTTCGACAACGAAGATGCAAATGCAAACAAAGACTAAGACAGCCGGTGAAATTACTGGCATATGGGGTTATCTATACCATCTTAGGCCTCTAGGTTGGCAACGCATCTGCAATACCCCTGGTGTTGCAGATGTTTATGGGCGGTGGTGATCTCTTACCATCAGGAGATCCACTTGTTTGCTCGTTTGCCATCCAGTCGAATAAAAAAAAAGTATGATTCCCTTTGACCTGTCATGTGCTTTGACTTCAACATCGGAGAGACGACCAGGAAAGCATAACTCAAACTTAGTTTCTTTATGGTGAGCGTGCCGCGGCTGCTGACAGAGACCATCGAGAGTGCTGCCTTCTGGCCGGAAGACTTCGTGTTCCGGTGGTTCCGGGAATTAATGCAACGTCAGGGTGGGTAACGTGTAATGCTTTACCGGCCCGGATTACACCGACATGGAAATTTTTTAGTGTACACGACCATAGAAGCTCCTGTCAGTTTCTCCCCGCCGTCAGGGTCGGTGACGCTACGGGGTCACGCCGTGTTGGCACTTTCTTAATTTAAAACATTTTGTGTTTTATCAATAATGCGTAATGTTAGTCTGTAAGCTATTAATTGTATGGGCCATGTAGCTCGCAGTAAACGGTTATTTTGTAACTTAAGAGGTTAAAGTAGCGCCAGCAAAGACCACACAGGGAGATGGTAGCGCGTGGCCGCGGATCGGCCCTCGGCGGTGCGCGAGCTGTAATCATGCGCCGGCGCACTCCCGTCAGGCACAAGCCGATTGGCTGACAGAAATTGAAACGAAAGACAAACTCGGCTCAGATACTTATATTAAGATTGTTTTTTTTGGAATCTTTTTCTATTTTTTTATTTCAATTCCAAATTTTTACTTTTACGGTCATCCCGTAAAACCTGAATTGAAAATACAAACTGAAACATAGATGCACAGAAAAACCAGAAAAATAAGACCAGCACTGGGAATCGAACCCAGGTCCTCGGCATTCCGTGCCGCGTGCTATACCGCTACACCACTGCTGGACAACGGTACAGACACGAATAAGATACTTATATGTATCCCAGGGAACGCGTGACCCATCTGGGGCTATGAACCAACATGGATTAAAATTCCGGACGTATTTTTTTTTTTCGAGATTCTTGTTTGTTAATTCGAGTATGAATTTTTTTTTTTTTTTATTCTACTGGAAGGCAAACGAGCAAGTGGGTCTCCTGGTGGTAATAAATCTCCACCGCCCATAAACATCTGCAACACCAGGGGTATTGCAGATGCGTTGCCAACCTAGAGGCCTAAGTTGGAATACCTCAAATGCCAGTAATTTCACCGGCTGTCTTACTCTCCGCGCCGAAATACAACAGTGCAAGCACTGCTGCTTCACGGCAGGATTAGCGAGCAAGATGGTGGTAGCAATCCGGGCGGACCTTGCACAAGGTCCTACCACCTGCATAATATAAGTAATTTCCAGTACAACGACTTCTATGAGCATACAAAATCAACATAGAAACATTTTATTGCTATACTCGTACACATCGCATGTCATCTTCCCATAATAAAACCGCCACCCAAGCGGCAGTCCGACCGCAGCGGAAACGCACCGGGCATCAGCTGGTCCATCAGATGATGTACAGCCTCCGAGGCGACCACGAGATTATAGTGATCACGAGCTAGCAGCAAACTGAATAGCAGACCGATTGTAGATCATTGCCGGTTGCTGAGATATTGATTAAAGTAGGGACACTTACGTTACGTGTATTCAAGAGGGCGGGTTGATTTCTGTAATTGAAGATGGACATCGGCATTCAATTCTACGAATATTCAAGTAACAGTCTCAAAGTAGTATTACACTGCGACACTGGAACAATTACTTCTAACTCGTTAACTTGGAGGACCCGCAATGTATTTATACTCGTAGTATTAGCAGCGCTAAAGTTCGTATAATTTTCTCTAAGTCATACTGTATGCTTGTCTGAATCATCGTTTGTCATAATTTTTTTCAGACTGATAGGTTAGGTTAGGTTTGTTTCATAACAATTCTGAACAATTACCTATTGGATTAAAAAAAATGGCTAACGATCATTCTGACCAACAATATATTCGAACTTTCAACAAGCACCTATGCGAGCCCTACAGTATCAGTTTTAACAGAGTTCTACCTACGGGAGCATCTCCAATGATATTATTTATAGCATTACTAGCGACCCGCCCCGGCTTCGCACGGGTGCAATGCTGATACTAAAATATGATGATGGATGTTATTATACATACAAACCTTCCTCTTCAATCACTCTATCTACTAAAAAAACCGTATCAAAATCCGTTGCGTAGTTTTAAAGATTTAAGCATACATAGGGATATAGGGACAGAGAAAGCGACTTTGTTTTATATTATGTAGTGATACGTACGAGCTTTTACTACGTGGCCCTTTCATAAACGTTTTGGCGCTTTTGGTGGCATATTGTCCACTGTATCAGAATTCAGAATTTATTGGAATACCATCTGCATCAAAGGAATATAATATATCATGTTAAAGAAATGGCTTTTTTTCAGGAATCTGTCCTTTCACTATGGGTTCAAATTCAAACTGTCCCCAAAGTGGAAACACACTTGCAAGTGTGACTTTATCATATCATTTTGTATGGGGACAGTGCACGTTTAAGGTTAATTAATAACAATCTGATGAAATGTGTAAATTGCAACAGCATCAATATCTGACACTACAAACCGTGTATAAATATCGACGACTTTGTTTCTAGGGCGGGTATGACGTGTCAGATAATTTTGCACGCACCGCTGTAACAGATATTAATGCAGATAACTGTACCAGGAATTTATCTATTTGTAATTCTTTATTGTAACATGAAAGACACAAAATCAACAGATTAAAGGACAAACATTTCACCAAACAAAAACATCAACATCAAACTCGAATTCATCGTTTGCCAAAAATGTAAACAGCCTTATGGAGTAGTTAATTGCATGTTACGAGTTGGCAGTCGGGAGTCGCAATTGATGCGAAAGATTTTTTTTTAATTTTGACGAGGGACGTTGGTGTAATTATATCTTCTTAGTAGCTTTTGCCCGCGACTACGTCTGTAAAAAATTCATTCCACGCTATTCCATGGAAACTAAAGATACAATTTTCCGGGATAAAAACTATTATCGTTGCCAAGGTCTCATACTGTCTTCATACCAAATTCAATTTAAATCGGTTCAGCGGTTTAAGCGTGAAGAAGTAACATGCAAACTGACATATTTTTGCATTTACGATATTAGTAGGGATTAATTATGACACGATACTTGTACCCACCCTAAAATGTTCGTTCTTAATTATAGTGACGTTGATTTCGATCCAGAAATTATTTTAAATTAATAGAAGTGTTGCTAGTAGAAAAACAAAATGATTTCTTAGACAAATAATGCACTTACCTATACGCGAATAGCAATACCAAATAACTAAAAGGTACACCTTCCAATAAAAATGCATAAATATGCGAGAAGATATATGTAATTATTTAAGCTATATTTCAGAGCAATAACGTCACCAGAATTGCACTTTTTCAATCTTATTGTTGCATTTAACGTCCCCGCTAATGTTCCAACACATTGTTTTATTTTGAGTGCAATTGTTTTCCACGCATGCAACGGCATTTCGTTTGTTTGTCTTTATAATGCCAGAAGTTACTTTTATGATAATGTGCCGAATTGAGAATGTTTTTTCCTTTGTATTGTATTTATCTGTAGGTATTTTGGGCTGTAACATAAATGTTTTAAATAACTTGCCTTTCGGTGTTCATATCGCTCGCGTTGAAGTTACGATGCCATTACGATAAAGACACTTACCTGTAACAGAAAAATACAATTTAAAAAAGGCCACGTTTTCTTAATAAAGTAGCGTTAAGCTGCCTCAAAATCGCAAGCCTCAAAGGTCACAATAGTCTCTTAAAAACGAATTTAACGCAACCAGGCACTTAACAAAGAAACAAACAAGACGCGTGTCAGTCATCAATTAAAAACAAATTAACAATTTGCCCGTCAAAAACAATCTTCATTATCCAAACTAGGATAGATCCTTCACGCCAAAACTTGATGTATATTCGACTTAAAACTGTGCAGCTAAAGATCGATATACATTTGTCAGTATCGGCTGTTCCCCAGTCGTATAGAGATGAGAGCTCGAGCATACAAATTGTGGCAGACACTGGCCGGCATGGCTTATTGTTTTTTAATGGCCAGCCCGCCCCCGCCGCGCCTGCGCCATCCATCATACAGCCAAAGCAACCACTTTTAATTTTTTACTTTATTTTACTGAGCTTGTTCAAATAAAAAACGAGAATCGAGCCGAATTCCCCGCGGCGAGTGTCGGGCATTCCTAAGAAAGTTTTAAAACTATAAACTATATGTAAATAAATTAATAAGCGCGCCGTAAGGTTAATGCGCTCCGCGGGAACATCTGATCTAATGTGTGCTGGCTGCGGCATAAATAAGTACGCCTAGAACGATCTTACGTTATGATAAACTTACTACGAAATAAAATCATGTGAAAATTTTATTCACGCGGATTAAGAATTAAAGAAAAGTGGTAAATCCCCGAGGTACTGCTTTAACTTAATTTCACTCCAAGCCTCTCTTGGCTACTCCATTTTTAAATAATTTATTGAATCAGGCTTTACTTTGCGGAGGTCCATATCAGTGAACTAAAAGAATTTCCCTACTCATCCGCGACCTTTATGATAGTTAAGCTTATGCAAAATATGCGTGTTCATGCGGTTCCTACACCTCCACACTGTAAGAACACACAAACCCATCTATCACCACCACCATACCACACTGACGCTTTTCGAAGTCAACCAGAGCTCATCTTCAGAGTAACACAAACGTACACCATGCTACCAGTTGTAAGACTAAATACTTACCAACTGGCGAGTCTCACGGGTTTGTGTTATTTGTGTGTGTTCTTACGGTGTGTGGAGGTGGAGGAACTGCATGAACACGAATATTTTGCATAAGCTTAACTATCATAAAGTCGCGGGTGAGCAAGGGAATTATTTTAGTTCATTACTCGATTTTTTGCTTAGAAGTGTAGGTGATTGCCCTATTACTTTTTGTTGACAATGTCATTCAACTTACATATTATTTCAAAATCATTCAGATCACTAGAATTGGTGAAATTACATTTCGAACAGACCCATACTAAACACGGCAATGCAAAAAAAAACTTGTAAAATAGCAAGAAATTTCTGCAGTGCAGAATTGTAATAGCGAATTCGCCAAAACATACTAGGACTCCATAATCACGTTGTAATGTAACCAAGTCTACCGGCGCAACCCTTCCCCACGAAACCCATACCTTCCCTTATCTTCCATCGGCCATCTGCCACCTCTTGCGTTATGCAGGGCGCCTGGTATAGACTCCCCATGTTTATGCTAAACCATGTCGCTAATGCTATGCGGTTATTTCATCAGCCATGTTTATGGGGTTGCAACTCAAACAACATAAGTAGGGAAGATGTTTATCTAAGTTCAACGGTCGTTTAATAATAATAAAAGATAATGTGAAAATTGAACCCAAATTGTACATAATGAAGTCGAGTTTTCACAATACGAATAGAACCATCGGAGCTATAGATTGCGGGGCTAAGGAACTAGTAATCATGTAATAGATTCAAAATCCGCAATGTATGCTATACTTAGATGATTTTGTTTTATAACCAGAAAACCTCTCACATAAGTAGTTAGTAATCATTTTGGAGAGTATGTTCTGACAGGTACACGATCATAAACGTAGGGATGATCTTTAGAATAATGTGGTCTGTGGGGTGGTTGTTATACTTTCAAATTTGTTCCAAAAATTTCGGCTTAGGCCGCAGTTCCCATGCGGGCCCCGTGCGGATTGGGAACTTCACACACACCATTGACTTGCTTCGTAAGTTTGTATGGATTTCCTTTCAGCTTAAAGCTCGTGGTAAATTTCGAATGCAATTTCGCACATCTCGAAAAACTCGGAGACATGTGAGAGTTTGAAACCACGTTCCTCTGTCAAACCACTAAGTACGAGTAACCGTGGGATTTTTTATTAAAAGTGCACAAGAACTACAAGTCTGCGTTTCTTTCCAGTTCATTTGGTTTGCTTTTTTTTTGAATTGCTACGCGTTATTAATAATGAAAACATCATTTACGCCCAGTCATTTACAGATAAATACATTTTCCATTCATCATCAAGCCATGTACAGTCACCTGCATTAATATCTACTACAGCGGAGCGGAGCGTGCAAAAATATCTGAACTATAAAAATATCTCTCTGGCACCGGCCATCTATGGTCGTATCAGATATTTATTCACGCTTTGTTGTGTCAGATATTGATACTGGTGATTGTACAGGCACCAGCATTAATATCTGCCACAAGGAGCGTGCAAAAATATCTGACACGTCCTTCTGGCCCTAGAAATAGAGTCGTATCAGATATTTATGCCACGCTTAGTTGTGTCAGATATTGATGCTGGTGATTGTACACGTAACTCTACATTTGGGATGACAAAGTCAAGTAAATATAAGTACAGTCAGCAGCACTAACGACGCAACGCAACGCAAGGTGTACACGTCAAGCCTAACAAATGTAAGTCCGTTTGTTTGTTTGTTTGCTTCATAATTTATAGCTTTGAATATGAGCGGTAGTTAATTACGTAGTTTCGCTCGGGTTTGCACAGTCGTAAATATTTAAGTTTTTGCGAGTCGTTAAGACCTGTTGAAAATAGGTGTTACAGGCTGTTTTTTAACCTTCAATGCTTTATGGTTTATTTAAATACATTTTCAATTTAGGATATTTAGGCTACCTAATAACGACAAAACTATCCAAGTGTGTTATCCCATATGTTTGCAAAACGTTTTTTACGATATAAAACATGTTGTGTTCTCGCGGTTAATACTGGGCAGTTTCAATTCATATCATCATCATCAAATTAATAATGTACTTTTTCAAAATGAAGTCACAAAGGCGTATGGACACAGATACTCTAAATTGAGTAAATAAATTAAAGAAAATTGAGAGGCATTTACTGTCTAGCACTTAGGCATCATGTGCACCTTGTATTGTTAAAGTATTAGGTGCTTGTGATGTCCAACAAAGAGTTATTAAGTATATGAATTTTTAATAGCAATTGATACTCTACCCTTTTCTTTCCTTTGGCAATCTAATGAAGTTCCTGCCAATGACATCAAAAAGCCATCAATCTACGTAATAACAAGCGTCTGGCGTCAAATGTTTCGGAGGGTTTGGAGAGGGACGTTATTTTAGGCGCCGGCGCCGACCTCACCTGCTAAAGGTAAAAATAGGGTGTAACTATTTTAAGAAACGGTGGAAAACTAAGAATGAGGTCTATGTGGAACCTGTGGTCTTTAAAATCGAATGTTTATTCGGAAAGTAGGCCGCAAACGTCTCTTTTACGTCACTTCTTTTTTATACTGCCAGCGCTTTCGGAAAGCCTAGAAGAATGCATTACAAGAAGCTTAACTCTTGTTTAAGTACCTAACTCCAAAAATCTTAGATGAGATCTACCGATCATGATAAGAAATAAGTCAGAAAGTCATTTACCCGAAAAAACAAAAACTTTATTTTACAAACATGACTTATTTGCTTGCTTTTAAATTCAGAGCCCTCGGCGCACGAGTTTGTCCCGCACTTATTCCGTTTTTTAATTACCTCAAGTCTCGTCAAACCTTAAAAACAAGTGTTGGCAGTCCTAGGGGCACACGTTGATTGTTGACGCCACGATATACTGGCAACTGGAAAGCTACTCTAAACTACAAAATTCGAAGTTCGTGTCGTGCGATTCCTCTCGCTCTCGTATTAAATAGTATAAGTGTCAGAGGGACCGCACGACACGAACTTCGAATTTTGTGTTTCGGAGTAGCCCTTCTGGCAACAGCGCGAGGGACACTAACGACCATCTTTACGGCGGAGGACCAACGGAGGCCAATAAAAATGGCGCCCGTTTTATAGGCCCCGGCGTGAATGCCCGAGAATTCACTTTAACGACCAATTACCAAATAACAATTAGCTGATATATGGGGTCGATTGTAAAGTTTTCAATTTGCAGTGAAATATGGGAGCCAGAGGCGTGTTTGCTTCTAAATGTCGAGTTCGCATCACGCTTCCAAATCGTAAAATTTGATTGTGTTATATTTGGTTTGGATAGGTATTTAAAAAAATGTAAACAAAACAACGTCAATTGGTGTCTTAAATAGTGAAATTCCCCCATTAAACTATCTGAATATTTACATTTCTGTATAGAAATACACTAGTCTAGTTTGTATTTGATCGGGTTGACTTATTTGGTACGGAATTTCCTTTAGATGACAATGTAAATACGGTCAACGAAAAGTAATGCTGCCTTTCTTGCTGTTTTTCTTTCGATTTGTGGCATTCGACAATGGCGGATGTGGAACATGTCTAATTTTGGTATTTCTGCTTCTTTGGCTAGTTGAAGTATAATTTTGATAGTGTTTTATGCGGCGATTAACCTTAATAGTGAACAGTGATCACAAAATTCGATATCGCTCTCGTGTCTGACATTTTTTAATGCGCAAGTTGTTTCCGCGTGGTTTTTGGAATTTTGCTATCAAGTTGCAAAAACTACAATCACCGTACTACGTGAAGAAGAATATATTTATCTTTATATAACTGACATTGGCCCAAGCCTTGAAGGCCGCCATTGAGGAGAATAAAAAAAAGTAATGCTGCCTTTCTAAAAAATCTTGCGCAGAAAACTATTTTTAATTGTTTCTCAGCATGTCAATTCTAATTCTACCAGCAGAACCACAGACCATTTGTCTGTATTTCTCCGAATATTTCTGCGGATCAGTCACGCCCGGTCGAGTGCAAGCTCATATTCTTCAATCGTATGCGCGCCGAATCCCCGGTAGTCGATTTATTATTTATTTGTACAGCATTAATCGCCGGCACCGAATTCAAATAACACAAAATCTGTGCCATGGGACAAGACAATTTTTGATCTTATGTACCAGGTCATAAGAAATGTGTAGAAGGCTTTATCTTATACATACTCTCGTTATGATTGACGGACGCCGCCCGCGCACCGTTTTACATATAAATTACCAATTACAAGCTGCGCGCGGACATGGTGAGTGACAGAACTGGCACGGCCATCATTTTTTTTTACGTCAAAGTTTTGTTAGTACCCAACCCACTCCAGGCACTCCATAAGGTTTTGACATTTGCATCTGTGACATGAGTTTGAAAAAAAAAAAGTTGAAAGTTTTTTTTATAGCGGACATTTAGTCGAGATAATTGGTAGCTAGATGTCTTTATTGAAATATTATGTTTTAGCCGTGAGAGCTACAGGATAAAGGCTAATTTTTTTTAAACGTGTGTCACTTAAAACCAGGTGAGTCCATTTATTTCCTTCTTTGAAGTCCACGTGACGTCTATGGACTTTTAAAATAAAGTTATTTTACTTAATATGGAAAACTTCCTGTTAAATTATATTTTTCAGTTAAACCGTTGTAATAGGTAGGTACGCTGTTAATTATGAAAAGGTTAAATTTGTTATTTATTGAGACATCATTAATCAGACACTAAGGGAAGACGTTTTATCGTTAATATTGCAAAAATGAACTTAACACATTTCTACAGTACTTTACTATATCCTGTAAGTATATTATTATTAACGCGCTTGCTTGCACGTGACGTCATGTCTTTCTCTGTTTAATCTTGAACTTCAAACCTTTATAACTCTATTATATTTAAAAGTTGATTTTCAGATCGATAACATGCATTTCCAAGGTTTAATTTATAAAATGAATAAAATATAATATAATCAAATACCGTATTCAGTGTAGGTATGGGGTGACTACAGGTGTCATGGCAGGTACCTACTTATGTTAAATACATTAAGTATTCCCTACATAAGTATTTTATGCTAAAATTATATACTTAGGCATTAATAAATTAACTTTTATTGTTTATTTTTTGCCAAGGACACCCCATATAAAAAAAAATTACGACCTGTTAACAAATTACCTATATACGTGCTGAAAAGGTAAGTATGAAAAAAGATTTAATTGTATCTGTGTGAAGTTTCCAATCTGTACTGGGGCCGCGTGGGAACTTTATCCAAAGCACTCTCAATTAAAGAGGAAACTTGTGTTCAACAGTGGAACGTGTACAGGCCGAAGGTAAGATGAAATATGTAGTTACATATTTCTCGCTCAGGCCCTACTCAGTATGAGGATGCCATGATCTATCTATACCTTCTAAGCTCAATAGATCGGTAACGGTAGCTACTTTTAATAATAAGTAATGAGCCGAAAGAATGCAGGATAACGTCCGACGTAATAGATGAGCACGCACTGTGAGTGGCTCATGTTTGCCTGGTACTCGCGCTTCAAAGAGATGACTCTCATTAAAATTTGTATGATTGATTTGGGGCCCGATCAATACGGTAGTCATTTGGTTTATATCAGAGTTATCATTCGGTTAAAAAAATCTGTGTTTAGATTGGAAATTAATCTGGGATATTTCAGCAGATGTTTGAATTAAAATTATCATGAGACACAGACATAATTATTAAAGTTACCGTGTCCACCGATAATGTGCAAGGATGTATTAGGAATGTGTATAGAATACCAATAGAAACCAACGCTTCATTTACCTCGCATCGCTCCGGTCGGCTGTTACCACAAGAGATGTGCAGTGACAGGCGATGTAAATGAAGCGTTTCTATTGGTTAATGAAAAACACATTCCTCGCAACACTTCCTGGCACATTATTGGTGGATAATCAGCTTAAAATACAACAACATGAAACACCACAACAACAACACTTGAGACTTGTATCATATCATTGAATGTAACTAGTGAAATGATAAAACGAATTGACTTTGCGAGTTCGTTTCGTCAACTAACTGTCGTGTTTCCGGGATTTTATCAAATCTGGTGTAAAAAGGAAAAAAATTGCCTTTTTTTGGCTGGTTTCGTCATTCAACTAAACAGATTCAGGGATAAGATCATCTCTTAGAAAGTTCAAATCTCTGTTTTGACCATATTTCACATTATTACACGAGCTCTAACATAATTGTCATGATGCCATGGTAGAGCAGACGTTACGTAAAAAAATTAGGCAATCCGGTGGGAATCGAGTAATTAAGGCTCAGGCCCACTATATTCCTTCCTTCCTTGAAAGCCTTCAACCAGCTACCAAATCATTCTGCGGGCCCCATGGGCTGTCAGAAAGTATGTTGCTAAGCGGGTGCCACCCGCCGCGCGCCCCGAGGCTCGCTGTCCGCGTCCGCTCGCGGACCACGCATGGCGAAATTACCTTTCCGACCCGTAACGGTGACTCCTGAAATGCTATGTGGACTTGGTACTTGCTTATTTGAATCGTGATTGTACTCTACATGAACAGAAAAACTTTCTTTTTTTTACAGTATAGGCTTGCGTTAGGCCACAATCACGCCTGACGGAAAGCGAGGATGAGGCCTAGGATGGAGCACGCTCGCCTAGTAAATGCTCATTCACCCTAGACTTAGAGCGGCCAAATTGTAGTGTTCAGGAAACACAGTCTCGGGCAGGGAATTCCACTCTTTTGCTGCGCGGTTGATAAAGGAAGAGCAAAAATAAATTGATGTCTATTCTATTCTATTCTATAAAAACACTTTGTGCGGATTTTCAAGAAAGAAACCTTGGTCTTGTAGGTTACAATCAATTTAAAGGTAGTCGGCAGTAAGGCTAACTAAGAACAATAATACTAATAAAATATAGAAAATTTACTCTGTGATCCCAAGAGATCACTATGGTGCTCACCATAAGAAGACATTACCATAGTTTAAAGTGAGAGTCAAACTTGGCACTTCCAAGCAAATCGTCGATGTAAATCCTCTTCGATTCTGGCACAATCTGTACCAAGCAATACTTGACTTTCAATCGGTGTAAGTACGTCAGGCGAATACTGTGAGAAACACAAACCGGGATATCTCACACGAACAGAATTCCGCTATTCTGTGATACGTTTCCAGGAACATTTAGCATTTCGTTTCGTTGATTGTGTTCAAATACTCGGTTCGTTTTCTTATCACGTGTCGAGATGACTTTATTTTGATATTGCGCGGCGGTTGTTTATCGCCCATTGTCTTTTATTCTCACCGTTACGTGAGGCAATGTCGGCGCCGATGCTATAAGCGAACAATTTTAATACGTTTCACTAAATGCACTTATCAATATTCGGTGGGGGTCGGCCGCTAACTGCGAGGGACTAGGCTGGCATTGGTATTACTTCTAATACCGCGGTATCGCGTATGCATAGTGGGATGTAAGACAGGATGTTTAATTTCTAATACGGCCCTTTGAAAGCCGCGTTTGGAAGCGTGGCAACCTCGTGCCATGGGCAAAGGTGATTGACAGAGTAATGCACTACGCTACGTATGTAGATGCGCGTGCTTAGTGCGGCGATCAGAGTGATGCATAGCTGGCTACATCACCTGCTTTGAATTTCTGAATTCTTGGTAATCATTTTTGTTTAACTTTCTGGATAGCGTGTGTGGAGCGTATAATGAAAACGCTACATATTTCGCGGAATGGTGCAAGTTGGTTGCGTGCTCAACACGAGTTTTGCGGTTGGGATGTTTCTTGTTTTTTAGATCCCGCAAATCGATAGAAAACTTTTTCAATGCTAAGGCCACAACGTTACAGGAAATAATTTATTCTATTAGCAATTTTGGCCAGACATTTGGCAGACCAGTTTATTATATTTTCGTTTTTTTTATATTTTATTCAAAATCCAACTCAGATGATTTAATGTTTACGTGTCCTAAGATTACATTGCTGTTACAAATGGATAATGTTTAATTCAAGAGTTCGCAATGAAAACACGATGTTTTTAATAATTAACCAGCATATGTTTTTCAGTACATGCTTGAGTAAGTTTGACTGAATATGTTCCACCTGTTAATGATTTTAATTGATATTTTTGATTTAAAATGTAGTCACATATTTGTCAAACACTATTACAAAAATCATGAAAACCAATTAGTCAAAGTAACTCAAAATAAATAGTCCGGAATAATATTTTAATAAACACTGCATAGTGCAGTCAATAAGAACGTTTCTGAAAACATAAAATTTCTCATTAGCATAACAAATGTGCAAAAACTGTCCCACGCACTATTTGTGCTCACAGGGGACCAACAGAGACGCTTCCTTCCTTCGCTGTAACCAGGAACATATGAGATGCACAGCATTTTTTCTTCATCGCGTCAATTAGGTGGTTCCGCCCGGTAATTAAGACCACGGCACCCCCGGGAGCCCGGATGCCGGGCGTGTTTGACAAACTCTCACTCTGGTATGCAACCCTGGTAATTATGTTTAATTGCATTGCCCCGCTTCAATGCGTGTGGTGACTAATTATGACTATTACGTGATTTATTTATTAGTAGTTAAAAAAAAAACTTGAATGTATTTTAAATTTGTATTCAAAAGTACTTCTAATTGTTCAAGAGTACTTGTGTACTCTTTCGTCAAAAAGTCAGTAGCGCATTTATAATGCTACTTATTGACGGCGCACCAAGTTTACTTCTTATTCTTACTTCTTACATATAAGGAAATTCCTGTAGGATAAAGGTAAAAATAATTCCCAGCTAGCGAACCGAATCGTAGCTGTTTAATTTATATTTTACTGTCAATTCTAAGAGTTATAGAGCAAGCCGTAGCGTCTACCTCCATTGTTTGCCATCGTCCGTTTACCTCGACGATCCGCGATAAAATCTGCATGGGGATAACAAAACTTAACGACACATGATATCTGGGAACGCAGTGATGCGGTCGATGCCTCTATTCAGAACGTGCCAAAGTGATATGCTATCGATATTGCTTTTGAAATGTAAGATCGGAAAAAATATAGAAAATCGAGTAAGAAATTGTAAATGCGAACAAGACTCGGATGTCGAGTAGAAGTCTTTTATTTAACTGCTCTATCAGATATTTAGAAAACTCTTGACAAATTAAAGAATTTCTAAATTAGTTTCTGGCTTATAGATTCGATTAACTAAAACTGAAAACATCTCAGCTATGAAAAAGGTTGTAGGTATGCTGGTTTTAAGTCCTGCAATTTAAGTCTCTATAATATTGACTGGCAGAGATCCCTGCAGGGATAGGTCCGCCTTTGTACTTAACACTACTTTTTTTATGCAACCGTTTTGTTTTTCCTTTTTGTCCAATAAAGAGTATAAACAAACAAAAAATTCTAAGTTACGATCGTAAGATATCGCTTCAGCGAGCTCGGAATAGAGGCATCGCGTCCAGGCAGGCGCGCGCGCAGCGGGGAGGGCTTATCTTGTCATCTGGCGCCTAAATTCCTGCGCCGACTAACGAGACGGACTGCTGAGAATGGCGGCAAACAAGAAGGAAATCAATAGTTGAAATAGTAATGCAAGTAGGTATTGTGACCCTAAACTCTACAAATATGGTCGACGCAGAGGCAGGGCTTCATTATATTCATTTTCGTCTCTCCTATTCGGAAAGTTTAATTTTCATGGGTTGATAGCCGCCTCTGGGGTGGAAAGTATTTTTTTTTTAATTTTTCGGTTAGCCACGGAGTAGAAGATAATTGAGTTACGTCAATGACTCTGTTTTGTCACGTTTCGGCATGGCCATCTAGATGCACGTCGTGACCAACTCGATTTTTTTTTATAGTCGGCCGTGGCAAGGGACCAGGTCGAAAAGGTGCCGTTGGAGGTTAGATATCGTTTCAATATCTTAGTTACGGCCACCCCTGTCAAAGGGTCCGGGCTGAAAACCAGCGCTGGACACTAAAGCCAGCATTTGCTGAGACCGGCACCCATTGCCAAGGCGTGGACCTATTTTGTACCCAATTTTTAATTATAATATGCATATTTTGTATCCTTATGTTCATACTTGGCAATAAAGAGTTTATTATTATTATGAGTAAATTAAATTTATTTATTTTTGTAGTAATTTACATTCCTCACAGTCGAAATGAAAAGTAGAGTGTCTAAATCGGGTGAAATTACCCATTTCCCCTCGAACTATTGGCGCTCGAACGTGTCGGGTGATATGGGTGACTTTCCACCCTTGGTTATCAATCTACTATTTCACTGTAGTGTGAATGGACCATTCCAGAGGTGCTCTCACTCTTCTTCTTTCTTTCTTATCAGGCCCCGTCTGCATTCAACTCGCGCGCTATCTGTAGGCACGGTAAGAACCCATTGACAAATTAGGAATAGGGTTTTAAGGAGCATAAGCTAAAGTTGGTCTGTCACTACCTACTGCGAAAAGTTCGTAATTTTCATAATTTCTTTCCGTCACAGGGTATATACGAATGTAGAAAGAGATAGTGAATCTGGTCACAAACTTTAATGCGTTGGAAAATATGGCCTCTGCTTACAGTTTTACAGCCCATCTGATGGAAAGTTGATAAACGAAGCCCATGGACGTAAGGCAACCAGGATTGCTTATGTGGTACCTGCCATAGAAACTTATATGGAAAGTCTCACAGTAATTTGAATATATAAAGCTCCAGTAATGGTTTTAATACACCGTGCCATTATGGTGTTGAAAACTGAAGATAGGCAATGCAATGACCCGTAAATAGATAGTGTAAAAATAGCAAAAGCAAATAAAATCGCGCGGATGGCCGTTGGAGCTGAAAAGTTCTCGAATGGAGACCGCGGATCGGCAAATGCGTAGGACGTCCACCAACGAGATGGATGGATGACCTGGTTAAAGCCGCGGGTTCACGGTGGATGCAGCCGATGCAGGCCGCTTCCAACCAAAGCAACTGAATACGGGGGAGGTTTATGTTCAACTTTGAACGTCCTGCGGCCGAAATGATGATGTATTACATCACATCACAAGTATCACAGTATCATAAGTAAATAAAACATTCAAAAGTAAAGTCAAAAATCAAAACAAAATTTTATCGCAATTAGAATCAACAAAATAGAATGCAGAAACAGACAGGCAGCCAGTGTCAGAACCTACTAAAAAAAATATCCCGTAACCAATGAAAAACAAACCTTAATACAAACAAGGTGACGGTCAAAATTGATTTGCTTTAATTAAAGAGAAATTACAAATCGTGTGTCGGCCGCCATGACACGTGTCAGGTAGTCAGGGAGCTGTCAAAATGACGTTTATATGTTTATTTATGACATGGCTTTCTTGGGCGCGGACGTGAGAACAATACGGGACGTTCCGCTGAGGTATGATATCCCATACAACCATTGGGGTCAACGTGTGGTATCGTATGGTAACTGTTACTTACTAGCAGTGTTTCAGTAAGTTTTTATAAAAAGAAAATTGCCGATTATATTAAGTAGTTATCATTGTCTTCTTATGTAGAAAGGACGCGAATATATTTTATCCGTATCAAATTTCACGTCAATATACTAAACTAACGGGACCGGACCGGGAGACGAGCTGTCGGTAGACCTCCAACAAGATGGAGCGTCGACCTGGTTAAGATCGCGGGATCGCGGTGGATGCGAAAAGCACAAGACCGGTCTGAGTGGCCCGGAGAGCCTTGGGGAGTCCTATGTCCAGCAGTGGACGTCTTTCGGCTGACATGATGATGATGATACTAAACTAATAAACTTTCATTACGCTTCGTCTGCTGAAGATTTACTGTACTTTTGCCGATGCTTGCAAAAACTTTTGCATACTTATTACTTGTAAGTAAATGATACTTTTTAATACGGGGGCAGTGTCGAATTTGAAAAATCAATTAAACAATTATAACTGTAATAGTTTCGATACTTAACCTGAGTTTCCACCAATAATGTGCGAGGATGTGTTGCGAGGAATGTGTTTTCCATTAACTAATATAAACGCTCAGTACGCTCAGTTGTTTCCACTAGAGGTGCGCTGTGTTAGGCGAGGTAAATGAAGCGTTTCTATTGGTTAATGAAAACACATTTCTCGCAACACATCCTCGCACATTATTGGTGGAAACGCAGCTTTATGTCTGTACCTCACTTACTTCACTAAAGATGGATGTAAAAATGATAACAAAGCGAAAGTTGTTGAAAAATGATTGAAATGATTTTTCGACCGCTTTCATATTACCTATACTTACTCTGTCCACTGTGGGTGCGGCAGTTGACGCATATTTCCGTAGTTATTGAACATCAAATCATTTATTACACGATGCACAATCGTCATGTAGGTATATATATCACAATCGTTTAAATACACGATATAAAATTGATAGCAAAAATTAAACGCTGCCTCCCGTTTTGTACCAACAACACCTACGTTGATGATTTGATTACTAAAATAAATATTAAACGATATCTTTTCTCTTAACTAGTTTAGACCTCACCGTTATAGCAGTAACAGTTTTATGAAAACAAACAAACAACGACATGAAAGCCTGGTATAAACCTGGTATATTGATTAAAATTGCAACATTATTAAACTGTAAACATAGATGAGTACTTTGTTTCAAAGGAAAATACCTGAACCGTAAAGTTTCATTTGTTATTGCAAATTGAATGTCCCGCTATCACAGCATAGGCCTGCAATATTTTTAATTAGCAATTCCAAACTAAATACCAGGATATCATATTTGCATAAGCGGCGGAAATCTCCAGGTGGTAAAGTCTATTTGATTGCTTCAATGTGTTCTGTTTGTTTTTGCACACCTACATTCTACATTAAAGTATTAAAGCCGATATAGGTGCGTGCGATCCTATACGCGTATTTAGTATGTGTTATGTTTGTATTTTTTTACAATTTAAGGATGACAGTATGTTCACCACTCAGCCTAATGGCTCATTTTAATATTATATTACAATTTTAGTTTTTTTTTTTTGATAATTGTTCTTCTAATTGTTGCTTATTTAATCTTGTTGGTAATTATTTCCTAAGGCAAAAATAATATCTTAATAGTTGGATATATTATAAATACTAAAGTTCGCGTGCGTGTGTGTGTTCGTTATTATTGCAGGATAAAACAGTAGAACAGATTTGGTATGCAGATTGGATACCTGGAATAACGATAGGCTTATAGGTATACGCCATTTGCTAAGCCGATATTCCCGTTTGGGATTTTAACAAATAAAATCCCAAACCTTAACGTAAACTGTGGAATATCTGGGAATGGTTTGCGAGAGCGAAGCTGCGGGTAAAAGCTAGTAGGTATTCAATATGCATGGCATGTCAGAAAGTCAAAACACGATAGGCCGCCACCCAGAAAAACAAAAAAAAAAACAACCGAAAAACTAACAAAACATATATCAAACCACTAATTATGATATATGTCCCAATAAATCGACACAGCGGCGACACTACGGGCGGAATGTATTTTTTGTCCCTCTCCCGCGGCCATAACCACGACACGGTTAATTAAAACGGTACATTAGCATAAACAAATAAAATAGCCCATTACGAATTCAATTTACAATCGTCGAAATCGGTTGAATTAGTCGCAGTAAATAATACGTCGGGATACAGGTCGATAATAACGTGCCGGCGCGGGGGACGGGCGCGGCGCGGGCACACGGGGAACGCCACACTCCAGAGGATCTAGTTTAATATACCTACTTATCATAATATTAACCTAAAATTTCACTATTCGTCATATAATTTTAACAAAAAAAATCGACTCTCAAATTTTTTTTACGAGTTTTTCTTCAAAAAATTGAACCAATCGGTAAGGGGCCCCTTTCAATAAAAAAATGTCCAAATCGGACTGCATTAGGTACATTATTAAGACGGAGTTCTGAGTTAATAAAGACTTAAGAAAAAAAACGGAATTCAGAACCTCCTTGTTTGTAGTCGGTTAAAAATAATGCTTTTTACTAACATCAGGCGACCCAAAAAAGCACATTCACCTTCAAATTCTAGTTCTATTGACAGAGCTGTACTTTAAAACGGTTTTTTAATAGCTTTGTTTCTCTAACTCTTTAAACATGGACGCCGAATTTAATTACCGACCGTAAATATCTACAAGCCTCATGACGTAGGCTGAAATCAGTGTTAGCTCTAGCCCTTGATCAAGGTAGAGCAAAATCATCGACACCGCATCGACGCCTCTCAAAAAGTGCCATCTAAATTTGGTTTTACACTGTAAACTGTAAAATCTCTCTTGTTAACTGGCACCTGGACAGAAGGGCTACTCCGAAACACGAAATTCGAAGTTCGTATCGTACTGTCCCTCTCACTCTCGTATCAAATAACATAAGCGTAGGCGGGACGGTACAATACGAACTTCATATTTCGTGGTAGCCTTGCTGGAGCGACCGCTCGCACTCCTCTCGCTCTACCCCACCACTTTCGTTGGCGAAAATGGACACTCCGACTCTTATGCTTTAAGCCAAGCACATAATTTCCTTAGTAACTGAGATGGTAAACCTTAGAACCAGATACATGCATCAATTTGTAACTCATTTCTCAGAAAATACTATAAGTAACATGATACGAATAAGATTGAAATGTTTGTAAAATGTTTAGAAAATAAATAATCCGATTAAGTATTACTAATTTCCAATGTTCCTTTGCTGAGCACTGACTTTCTTGAATGACAGGGCTTGAGCTATAGTTCCCATACGAGCCTTGGATTACGAACTGAACTTACACACACCATTCAACTGATTCGCAGGTGCGTGCGCATGTTTCCTTGAGAACAGTTGATTTCAAATACATATTTTAAGATGGAGCGACGACCTGGTTAAGATCGCAAGATCGCGGTGGATGCGAAAAGCACAAGACCGGTCTGAGTGGAGAGCCTTGGGGGAGGCCTATGTCCAGCAGTGGACGTCTTTTGGCTGACATGATGATGATGATGATGACATATTTTAAATGTTGTAAATATAATGAATTTCGCCAAACTCAAAGGCGTGCGTGAAGTCAGCATTAGCGATCTTCAGCTAGAGAAGTTATAAGTCAAACCACTACTTAGCTAATAGGTATGGTTATTCTTTACCTAAGATGGAACGGCGAAGTTTGCGAAGAGAACATGGCGCAGTTGGTAGGATAAGTACTTAGCACGTATGGTCAGAAGATGCGAGTTCGAATCCCGTCTGTCCAGCGCATTTGAAAGTTTTTTTTCTATTGTTAACTGACTTCAGAAAAGGAGGAGGTTCTACGTTCCAATGATTAGTTTGTATTATATTCATTATTAGTATGTATAATTCCACCATCTTGCTCGCTAATCCTGCCGTGAAGCAGCAGTGCTTGCACTGTTGTGTTTCGGCGTGAAGAGTAAGACCGCCGGTGAAATTACTGGCACTTGAGGCATACCATCTTTGGCCTCTAGGTTATCAACGCATCTGCAATCCCCCTGGTGTTGCAGGTGTCTATGGGCGGTGGTGATCTCTAACTATTACGAGACCCACTTGTTCGTTTGCCATCCAGTCGAATAATAAAAATAAAAATAATAATAATCTCCGGGCAAGTCTCATATTTTCGTCTAACCAGGATCTAGGATAGTACCTAACCAGGGCATCAGCACCCGCGAGGAGGTTATCCTGGTGGCGGGATTGAACCGTTGCGCGCGCAGCCGCCCGCGGGGCGCGGCGCGACGGGGCGCCATTGTCCCGCCGTCCGAGCCTGAGATGCCCCACACGCCGCCCCGAGGGACGTAAGCCGACATCGATACTCTCCAAGTATCGACTATCGATAGAAAGACGTTTGGGTCGTGGAAGACTTTTTTTAGTTTATGTTCATGTCAATATTCTCTTGCGATTAAAACCAAATAACCTTTTTCAGGTTGATGTACGATTATTGCGAGTTAAGAGCATTGATTCGTAAGTATGACAGCAGTAGAAAGTTCTTTGGACAAGGGCTAGTATTAAATCTCGGGAGTAACACTAACCTATATTTTGAAAGCCCATATTCCCACGTAAAATTACGAAATACTAAATCTAGAGTTAAGAAATTTACCAAGTGTGTTTTTCTAAATACAAGATAAATTAAGACCAACATGTAAATTTTGTACATTCAATCACATGGGTGATGGTGAAATTATGGCATTTTAATTCAACAGCCATAGCCCAGACCTAGCGGTTTGCGAGAAAGAAGGCGCGAGTAAAAACTAGTATAATTAAGATAATTTACAATTTTCTGACATCACTTTGCAGACGAACTTAAAAGCATATTATTAATAATTAATCTGTTAAAACAAAGCATAACTTATAGATTTACCTGTAACTCAAAGGCATACCTATCTCAAAAAAAAATCGAAGACCTTTACTCATGAATTAAATTGATTTGGGTTAACTGTAATGCTGTGGAATTTAAAGAATTATAATAAATTAAAAAAAGGATTATATTAAAAAAAATAGAACACATCATAGTAAACTTCTCTCATAGTCAAATAACATATTACGCGCGCCGTTCAACCAGCTGTCAAAACACAGCAATCACGGAGGCGTTCCTGCCACCACCCACTATTTACGAAGCACAAAAGTATCGACAAGTGCACATCGATGTCGCGTGCGCGGGCGCCGCCCTGCGTGGCGCCTCGCCGCGGGGCCGCATTGTTCGTGCACCTAAGTGCCTCATATTCGGTTACCCGCCTGTATCACGCGCTATACCCGTATCGATACCAACCAAGTCCAAATGCGAACAACACTATGCGGTGCTACAGAGTGTACGCAAAATTAGTTTTTGTGAGTAGCGTGTTTAAGGTTGCATTTTGAATTACAGTTGACAGGGTTGTTAAGTCTTATGGGTACGAATGTAATATCATAATTTTCAATTTTACTACTCCTTGAATCCACAAGAGCTTAATAAATTACCGGACAAAAGGCGCGCGTCGCGCCTTATTCGAAGGCAGTTTTGTCATGCGATTGTCTCTGCCCGTGTAATTTATAATATTTGTTTAATAGCCCACGAAACCTTATACTTTTTTTTTAAAGCAATAAAATTTGAAATTTATTGTGTGGATTTCGTTAATGCGTTGTAATGCAAATGCCCGGGTTATTAATAGACTCTTATGAGCTGTTTACGAGCTATCACCGCTAAATACCAGAGTTAACATAATGTTTGTTTTGTCAGACATAATTCACCAGCCATAATTCATTGTATTATCAAACTCTTTAATTTACTAAAATCAGATTAAGACGCATAGTCCATTTATCATGCCATCTCAGTTACCTACTACTCCACGATGTTTTTGTTAGCGTACAGTCACCAGTAATCAAAACACAACAAAATGTGCTTAAATATCTGATACGACTCTGTTGACCACCAGCAACTTTTATGAATCTCAAGCATTGGCGTGATTGATAAAACTTCGATGAAATCGACCAAAAAGCACACACAGTGCTTTTTTACAAGACAAGTAATCAATCAAACACCAAAATGAAAAAGTTTATAGAGGCAAAAAATAGCAGGTGTCGCTACAAAAAGTAGAATCACACATAAGTTAGTTTAACGCCACCTTCCGAAATTTCCTTGAACTATTATCCTATAGAAACGAGCGCAACAATCCAACACTGCCTAGCTTGCTTCCCGCTTTATAAACATCAAGACTTTCACTAGATGGCGCTGACAGCAAATTCAAAATCTTGTTTGCTTCAGAACATAAAGAAAAGTAAACTCCAAAATTTATTCAGATGTAATATAATAGTCTATCCTTACCTCAGGGTCAATCTTCTTATATTCCGGGTCCTCCTCATCCACTTCGAAGTATAGCTCCGTGGAGGTGAGCGAGACGGTGCCGGGAGCGACGAGTCCGGGTGCTACTAGCCGCGCCTTCGTACTGATGTTGACCGGACCTGAGGAAAGCTCTGCGGTTGTCATGTTGTCCTGGTAATGTTGGTATATATTTCCTAACAGCCAATGAAACACGCTTACGCGAATGTTTATTTCAATCAGGCAGGGAGGGGCCCTAAAAATCTACAAGTTTCCCTCCAGGGCCCGACTTTTTTTTCCAACCTGTGTACATAATAATATTAGTTTAAACTTTTTGAACTGAGCTCATCCACTTTTTTAATCATAACCACAAATTAAAACAATGAGCTCGTAGTAAAAGCAGATGATTGATATTATTACTCTATTCTGTAGCATAGACTACAAAATACACTAATGGAATGAGTTTCTTGACAGGCGAAATTATGCTATAATAGATGGCTTTAGATTGTGATTGGCTCATTTATTTAGTTATTTAATAAATTACAAGTGATGCAAATGTCTTAGTTGTCAAAATAACCTCACGATACTAACGCCAACTAACCTACTCTTGAAGCTCGCAAAATATTGTCCCATAAACACCACAAAAAACTAGTCACAGAACCCTCATCGGTTGCTGGTTACCTGGTCTGGTATCCCGGAGAGGCTACTACGAATTTCGAAAATCGAAGTTCGTATCGTACCGTCCCGCTGACGCTAATATTATTCAATACGAGAGTGAGAGGGATGGTACGATACGAACTTCGATTTTCGAATTTCGTGGAATTCTG
This sequence comes from Choristoneura rosaceana, assembly GCA_037349165.1. Classification (NCBI taxonomy): domain Eukaryota; kingdom Metazoa; phylum Arthropoda; class Insecta; order Lepidoptera; family Tortricidae; genus Choristoneura; species Choristoneura rosaceana. Next base: position 828,724 of record JAZBNJ010000064.1, on the reverse strand, counting down.
ATACCGAATATAATCAATTCGTTAACATCTTGTCAACAATTACCCCTCAAATAACTAATTTTAGGTTTAGTAGCTTAGTTCTTGAAATATCTCAGCTTGGCTTATTTGTGCCACAGACCCAAATGTCAAAACTTTGAAAATGTAGTTTCTTGTCAAATTAAATTATTCACTACGATAAGGTTCTATCTCGGGAAATACTGTACCTGTGAGATCAGCATCAATCTCCCTGTCGTCAACCAGGAGCTCAGCGTCGTCTAGGAGTTCGGCCGCGGCCGGCGTGGGCAGCTGCGCCCCCCGCCCCGCCCCGCCCGCCGCTATTCGTGCGTGCAACTCTTCCGTAGCCTAATTAACAAAATTAAATTAATTGTTTCATCGAATCAACAAAGACATGTTTGCTAGAGGAGGAGGAACAGAACATATGTCCTTCATCACTGTGGGAGGACTTCAACTCTTCTGTACATACAAAAATACACACAAAGAGTTTGTTCATTTTTTTTATTTTCTAATGACTTCTCTTCTTTTGTTTAGAGAGTCGTGAGTTCAAACTCCGGCTCGCACCTCTTGAGTTTTTCGAAATTCATGTGCGGAAATACATTTGAAATTTACCACGAGCTTTGCGGTGAACAAAAACATCGTGAGGAAACCTGCACAACCTGCGAAGCGATTCAATGGTGCGTGTGAAGTTCCCGATCCGCACTGGGCCCGCGTGGGAACTATGGTCCAAGCGCTCTTGTTCTGAGAGGAAGCCTGTGCCCAGCAGTGGGAAGTATATAGGCTGGGATGGGAATGACTTCAAAGAGTAAATTAATATTTCATGATGTCAGTTACAAACGTAGTGATTTCTTTGGTACAGACTTGTTCAAGCATACTGTAACGTATATTGGAACACATTGGTGGTCTGACTTATCTTCCAACCTGTGACGTGTTGCCGTAACAACTCGATTCGCATCTGAGGCCGTATTGCCTAACGTTTCAAGTAAAGTATTTCTTGTGCAAGTATAAAATTAGCTCAAATGCTGCGTTTGTAGCCGCCCTAACAACTCATAATCGCCATCATAGTAAATAACGTCCTACTGCGACTGTCTGCCATGTACCAGGGCATCATAACCGACCTGCAGTATGGCGTCGTGCGGCGGCGGCGCGTTCGGCGAGCGCGCGAGCGCGGCGGCGGCGTGCCGCTGGCCCCGCGGGTCGGGCACCAGCCGGCGCCGGCGCCGCGCGTCGTCCTCCCAGGAGTCCAGCCGCCAGAACTGCGCGGTGCTCCTGGACACAAAACAAACATCAACTTTGACTCGATACGATACGAATACGAGGGCGACACTGAAAGTTTTTAGAACTGGCCACTTGTAAACAATATAATAAAAAAGTAAGTTTAAATTTTGAAAATGGAACTCTTTGCCAATATAATTGAGTATGTATTTCATTCATTTGTCATTAGTTTTACGATTTGGCGGCAAATTGAAAATTGTCTGTGTCACGTCAACATGAATTTAACTCGCGAAAATTTTCGTGCAATGATTTTTTATGACTTTCGATGTCATTTAAGTCAACAAGAAAGCTATGATAGACTTCGATTGGCCTTTCATGATGAAGCTCCATCTCGTGCGACCATTTACAACTGGTTTAATGAGTTTAAACGTGGTCGCACTAATCTCACCGACGATCTGCGTGAGGGACGGCCTTCTACGGCGACGACTGAAAATAACATCAGTGTTGTGCAGCGTATGATAGAGACTGACAAAAGAGTGACGTATCAGCAGATTCGGACAAGCTTAGGCATCGGTATGAGTCAAGTGCATAAAATCCTCCATGAACATTTAGCGGTCAGGAAGCTTTGTGCGAGGTGGATACCTCATAATTTGACCGAGGCCCAAAAACTCCGTCGGGTTGATTGGTGCCGTGAAATGATTCAAAGATTTAACGGAGGTGACTCAAATGCTGTTTTCGACATACTTACGGGTGACGAAAGCTGGGTTTACTGTTATGATCCAGAAACCAAGAGACAGTCTGCTCAATGGGTGTTTCCTTTCGAGGAGTTGCCAACTAAAGTGAAGAGAGGTCGAAGCGTGGGAAAAAAGATGGTGGCCTCGTTCTTCGGAAGGACAGGTCACTATGCGACAATTGCTTTAAAGGATCAAAAAACAGTTACTGCAGAGTGGTACACTAACAATTGTTTGCCACTTGTATTGGAAAAAGTTCGGGAGAAGCGACCTCGAAGTAGGATCCTTCTTCACCACGACAACGCCTCGTCGCACACCGCCAGGCGAACGATCGACTATTTAGTGACGTCAAACGTGGAATTACTGGGTCACCCGCCGTATAGCCCCGACCTCGCACCTTGCGATTTTTATTTATTCCCGAAAATAAAAGAAAAACTTCGAGGAAAACTTTTTATGAACACCGAGGAAGCAGTGGGTGCGTTTCAAAAGGCCGTCGAAGAGACCCCTAAGGACGACTGGGCTAAGTGCTTTTCTCAGTGGTTCCATCGGATGCAGCGGTGTATTGATGTGAATGGACACTATTTTGAAAAGATATAATAAAACTAATAACTTGCTAGTTTGCTCAGTTTTTATTTTCTAAGAACTTTCAGTTTGACCCTCGTATGATTGAAATCGACTGGCTGAAAATAAATTAAAATCTACAAGCTAAGTATAATAATATAATTAAGTATGATAAAAGCGCTATGCTCTTGTCAGAATTTGTTAAGCGAGCATGTTTGCTTCTTATCGCTACGTTTGCTGCTCATAGGCGTGAACAGCGGGTCATCATCATCATCAGCCTATGTTCGTCCACTGCTGGACATAGGCCTCTCCCATGGCACGCCACTGAGCACGATCCTCGGCTACCTCATGCAGCTCTTGCCAGCCACCTTGCGAAGATCATCACTCCACTGAGTCTGACGACGTCCTACGCTACGATTGGCGATCCGAACAGCGGGTAAAAAGATCTTATCTGCACTGGTCAGAATTTTGCTTATGACTTCAAGCGACTCTTGTATTACTGGTATGATATGAATTAATCACTTCGTAGCTGCAGCTCAAATGGCTACCTTTAGAAGCGCCCAACCAGTTACAGAAGACCTCTGAGGGGCTTTGAGCGTGCAACTAGCTAAATCTGATCGAGAGACAAACTTGGCTTAATAACTTGGGTCCTGCTCCTGATGACTCCTGATTTCCTGGTACAACATTCACCAGGTAGATGCAGAAGAGCTGCTAGAAACGCGCAACCAGATTCTGGAACGCTCGTACGGGTGTAATGCATTACCGGAACAGATAATATCGACATGGAAATACCGGCCCTGTTTTTCTTGTACTCGCCTATAGAAGCTCCTGTCAGTTTGTATGGGTGTGTACACAAAAAACAGGGCCGGTATTTCCATGTCGGTGTTAGCCGGGCCGGTAATGCATTACACCCGCTCGTACTTGACTTTACGTAATGTTTTGCTCCCTACTTCTGTCTTCCTGGTGCAACACTTACCCTGCAGCGGCAGCAGAGGCGCTGGGCGCATGTCTCAATTTGTCAAGCAACCTTGCAGCTGCGGCGTGGTCGCGTCGTCGCGCGGCTGCGATCAGACGCTCGCACGTTCGCTCTTCGTCACCGCGCTCGCTGCTCGTGCGCGCGCATAGCGACTGTAAGTGTCAACAAGTTAATGATCAGAAAATCAGAACATAACTCCTGACAGCAGAAGTACCCCTCCCCCCCTCGATTAAAAAAAAATGCGCTGTATCGAATATAACAGACCAGAGGAATAGAAAAGAAGATCATTTGACTTCTGAAGTTAAATTCCAATGTTCCTTCAGTCAAAAAGAGTGTATATACTTTGTACATTTTGACGAAGCGCTAGAAGACTACATATAGGGAACCAGGTATAATCGTCCGGGACATTATGCAGTCATGTACGAGGTTCATTTTAGTGCTCACCTCAAAATCGGCGTGTTTCAGCACATCGTCAGCTCGCATCCTGTTCAATATGAACTCGGCCTCATTGGCGACCCTGACGATGTGATCCCTCATGGCATGGGACAGCAGCCGGCCTTCATTGATCAGCTCTATGAACGCCAGCCCGGCGTGCTTCTGCAGAGAGTTCTGCCACTCCTGGGAGCAGAGCAGCATCACTAGTTCCACTACCGACGTGCTGGACTTGAAGGTCTGGAGGCCTGGCGGTTAGAAAACGATGTGAGCAAAGAGCCAAAAATGAAAGACTTAAATGTCATGCAAGGACTTCTTTAGTTACATAGTTACAGAAATATAACTTATGACAAACAGTGCAGCACTTTGCAGACAAGCCCGTAAGTACCATAAAAATTAAACCTGAGTGCAATAATTATGACCACCGCGTCGTAAATAGAGATAGTCAACACAACCACCATTTAATTTAATAATAGTATTGTTATTATCTAGAAACACAACCAATGGAGCAAAAATAAGGAACAGGTTAAATGACTACTAGAACAACAGAAGCATCAAAGAGCTACCATGCTTATAACCGTATACCTTTACCCTCCATTAGCAGTTCCTGGCCGTGGCTGCCAACCAGCGTTTTCGAAAGGAAAGGCGCAAAGTCCAACATGATCTCCCTTAGCAAGGGACACACTGGTCCAAGCGCTGTCTCTAACTTGTGCGTGAGAGATGCTTCTCGAGATACACCATCCGCTGACATTGTGGCGTTCATGGCATTTAAACCAGCTAGTGTTTCATTATCCTGAAATAGAAATAACGTGGTTTTAAGTGCAAGTTTCCATCTTCCGATGATTTTTATTTTTAGCTTAAAGTACAATTCAATAGAATCTAACAATTTTCTACACATTTAACACACCCTAACGTGGGCACGCTTGATTATATATGTCCCTGTTGTTGCAATTATCATCTAAAAGGAATCAAAAAAAGAATAATAGTCACATCACAAAGCCTTAGGCAGCCCGGTGTTCATATTAGTAGGCTGGAAGTGTCTACAGGATTGTTAGATTCTATTGAATTGGAGTATACACGAGCAATGACACTACTGGCACCACTGCTACTCTCTACCACACTGTACGTTTCATTCAGCACTTCCTGCCTGCTGCGAACCATGACATCGAGACTTACAAGAAAAGGGCTTGTACTTTTCATCAATGGCTCTCCTCGACGATTTGTATGCATTTCCCGATATATATTTTTTATTATAGAAGAAAATTCGTTCGAGTTCTTCTCTGATCGTAACATTTACTGGTATAAGTATATTTATACTTGTAGAATTTCCTCTACTTTTTTCGCAATGGTGATAATGAAAGAGATCAAGCTTGGATAAGAGCGAGAACACAGTATTACCGGGTGTAAGTGCCTCTGCGCCGCCTGCAGGCTGCGGTTTTGATGCCTTTGTTGCAAGTGGTGGTGCGCCTCGTTATTTCTTTGGTGAATTTGTTTCTCTATGTCTGAAATTTAGAAGAATCGATATTAAACGAAACCGACTTTACCTGCAATGATTGATTTCAAAAGGGTCGTGGTAGCTGAAATTTGGTCTGCTTATGTAAGTTCGATGACCGTAATAATTTGACAGTGAATTTCTAGTGACCCAGCCGGAATCGTCTCCTTAAGACTAACGGCACCATTTCATAGTTAATGCCGACAATGCCGTCGTACGCATATTTATGCCAATTTCACACGAGGGCAGTACTGTGCTGCCTACTGTCCTGCCCGACTGTGCTGCCCTCGTGTGAAATCGGCATTAGTTCGGACGATGCAAGTCCAGTCAGCAAACATTAAAAACGCCTTATGTTCGTGCAATAAGAGCGACAAAGATGTCTTCCAAGTTGTTTAACGTCGGCCGAGACGATCGACGTCTTTTTGACTCTTATTGCATGTACATAAAAGTGTTTTGATTGGCTAAAGCAGATTCCGCGTCGTAGGTTTGGGGAGACCCTTATCTTTACGCGTTTAAAATTGAGATGGCAATGCCCTGCTTACTCTACGAAGTACTAGGACTGCATAAGCAGCAAGCGTTACCTTCGTGTATGTTCCCCTCGTGGTCTCTCGTCCGGCCGGTGATGGTGGCCGGGCCGCGTTCGCCATCTTCGTTCAAGTTGACGTCAGTCCACGACTCATCGTTGCTTACCTGAAGTGAAAATATCGCTTAGCTTGTTATACACGTATCTACATAAGTTTAGTATAGATGCTGTGCTGTAGGTATCCAGTTTTAAATTAGGCCATACCATACCTACACCCATCTCTTTCTGTGAGTGTCGTAAAAGGCGAAAAAATACCAGAGACCGGCGCTAGTGCGCAGGTGATTGCCATCGAATTCGCCATCTCTTGCTATCCTCATCCTATACCGTGGGATAGAAAGAAATGGTGAGAACGATTCAGAGTGACTTTTCAGACATTAAAGTCTTGGATGTAAATGTAAGTATAGGCTGTTGCGCTCTATTTTTCCCGAGAAAGTCATCATGACCATGAATAGGCTGTTACTGAACCAATGAGGCCACGGGCGGGAAAACGTAGTGTAGGGTGTAAGCCTGAGGCACGGCGGACGGACGATGGATGCGAGGGGTGAAGACGGTGTTGTGGCGCGCCATGGAAGAGGCCTATGTCTAGCAGTGGACTGCTGTGGGCTGATGATGATGATGAACCAATGAGATACACCTTTGACCTCATCTGGACTTAACATCAGGTGAGATAGGGGTCAATCACGCTCAGTTTTATGGAAAACCACTGCGTCAAGAGTGAGCGACTTCGAAGATATGTATGAGCCGCTGCCTGCAATGCACATTCCTTTCTATCCTATTTTATTGTTAGTGAATATACTATTTAATTGTGAGAATGGGAGGGCACGACTTACTTCTTCGCTGGATGTGGACATACTGTTTAAAACAGCAAATGAGGTCCCTTAGTCGCTGTGTACGACACCCACGGGAACAGACAGTCTGTCCTATTCTAAAACGAAGTGGTTGGCATCATACATACCGGGAGCTTATTATCGTCAAGCGCGATCTCACTGGACGACTCCGGATCGTTGTTCGTGGTCTCTGTCGAGTTGAGATGGAACGAGCCCGCGTCCTCAATGGAATCCACGCTCTGTTGACAGGGGAGAGAGTTCAAATCTGCTTGATTTGGTGTCGTGTTCGGGTTTCCGTCATTTTGATTTGGTTGATTTTGCAATGTGGGTGTATTGGAACTAGGTGATTTTTATGATAGCACTACAAATTTGCATTATATGATTCTGTTTTGGTCAAAAAACATGACTACTTAATATTCTTCACAGAATTAGGTAGAATAACGTATTCCCACAATTTTTCGACGTCAAGAATCACCAGTGTTATAAATAAAGACAGCAAAAACTTGTTTTTTTTTTTTTAACTAAAACAGCTGTTTTAAAACACATTTCTCGACAGATAATTTAAACTTTTTTTTGCTTATATCCAATACACCTTATTACTATGTATTCCTTTAAAATCATATACAAGTATCTTATAAAGTAAGAAAGACCACACCACACTATGTGGTGGTGGGCTATAAACACGCAGAGTGGTTAGGACCTTTCCCCAAAATCGTCTTTTCCTAGTAGCTAAATTTCCAGTCGCACACTTTCCTATTCTTGATTTACACCAGACGTATTTATTCCTAACATGATTTTTCCATTATTCGCATATGTTCCCAAATGCTTTTTTCCCCAATATGCTTTTTTACTGAAGCTTATTTTCATAATCGCATTTTACCCAATTTTAATTGACACAGAAACAATGTCGACGGGGCTCCGCTTAGCGGAGCTCCTATTTTTGTGTAGTTTTGGCACTTCGGGCCGATGCAAACTTAACATAGCCTAAACTTACCTATGTTTATGTGTTGATTACTCGTAAATTTGGGAAAAACGCGATTGTAAAAAAAAAAACCTTTAGTAAAAAAGCATATTGGAAAAAATCATTTAGCAACATCTGCGAATGAAAAAATCATGTTAGGAATAAATACGTCTGGTGTAAATTGAGAATAGGAAAATATGCGAATGGAAATTTTGCTTTTAGGAAATGACGATTTTGGGCAAATGTCCTAACCCCTCAACACGCAATGGGTGAGAGTGCAAACAGTCTCTAAAATTATAACTAAGTGGAGAAAAATTAAGTGCATGCAGGTAGGGTGAAAAAAGCAAAGCATACTTTACATGCAATAATATTCATACTTTCTAGTCTCTTCGATGATTAAGTTTAAATTAAAGTACTTACAAAAAAAAAATACATTGTTTATAACATAGACTCTCAAATCACAGTATAACAAGTTTTCCCTTGAAACTTGTTATACTGTGCTCAAATCGTACCTACAGTAAAATGTATATAAGTAGACACTTTTACATAGTTTAAATGTATATAGAGTTTAAAATTGTTGATGTACACTGTATTATAGTCAAGGAAAATAAAACACAGACCAGGGTGGAACCTTTTCACAACCAATTTTGCTATAATTACTTTAGCAGATGGATGCAACGCATCTGCAATACCCCTGGTGTTGCAGATGTTTATGGGCGGTGGTGATCTCTTACCACCAGGAGACCCACTTGCTCGTTTGCCTTCCAGTCGAATAAAAAAAAAAGATGGATGTATAAAGGTTCCACCATGGCGTGCAGGTGATTCAGTTTCCTTGACTGTAGAGGAATAATAATGAGTATATATTTTAATGTTCGTAATAATTGCATCAACTAGTGACCTTAGAAAGAAGTCGCATGTTATGTATAAAACCACTTGTGGAACTAGTTCAATATACTTTATCTACACCCATATAGTAAATCCTCCATTATGCGTTCAAAAACCATAGATAATGACCAGCATTACGACATTATGAACACGACATTATGAATGGTCATAACGATACTGATATCAGTATCGTTATGAGATTCCATACATCATAACAGCACCAGAGCGGTGCGCGCTGCGCAGGGCGCGCGAGCAGGCGCAGGTCGTGGGGGTGGGGCGCGCACTGCACTGGGCGCGCAGCGAGCTGGGGCAGACATACCTACCTAGTTCTCGTTAATGCAGGTCATTCTCAATGGTTCTTGTACACATAATAGAGGATTTATTATATGGATGTAGATAAAATATTGTATGCAACTGTACGTAATTAGGCCTTAAAACACTCATGTGACTCTATTATGAAACTCGGCTACGCCTCGTTTCATAAAACCACACTCGTGTTTTAAGGACCCTTATTACGGATACAGTTGCCTAAAATACTATATCGTATTAAGTACATGCCAACGCCAACTAAGGCAATTACTAGCTATAATACTTATTTGTTGTAAAATAATGTTTCCACACTAAAGGTGGGCTTTCATAGACGCTTAGCGGAGCCGAGACGCGCATAACTCAACACAATAAAGTTTGCACGCCTCCGCTCCGCTCTCTAGAGCTGATTTTTGGTGTAAATCTTACTATAAACTTACACACACTTGTATTTACATGTTGTTAGTGAGATCAAATGATTTTCTGTAAGTACAGGGAAGGTCAATGTGTGTTAGACACCAAGACATCATAAATATCTAATATGCATTTTTATGCCACTGGAAGTGAGACCGTTGTCTGTTATAGCTACTTAGGGTGATTTACAGTGACGCTTTCACCAGCGCGGTTGGTAAGCGTCGCGGGCCACGAGATTTGAGTCTATTGGATCGTTACATAGGTTTGTACGTATATAATTTAACGTTTGTTTAGTTTGATCGTTTGCATAGTTTTACGGGACGCACTTACCAGCCGCGCGGACGGCAAGAGTCACTGTAAAACCACACTTACATACACATATTTTGATGCGATAGTTGTATTGTGTGATTGATTTGTGTTGATATATTTATGACCTTGGCTGTACAAAGTAGTGCCTTGTGCAGTGCGAGCATGTTACTTCAGTAAATGCAATAACTCCAGTACATACTTACATAGTTCCTATAATATAATAACACACGGAGCATACCTTATCGTGAGCTTAGTGACAACCTATGTTTTGCGTAGAACAATGTGTAACACACAGTCAGATTATTGTGTCAAGCTTGTGTACTGTCGTGTTAGTACTAATTGGAACTGTAAGACCTGATTCGTGTTAGGTACATCGAATGTCTATAAATTTGTAATTTTTTAATTACCTAAGTATATTTAAAGGTAGGTAAGGACCCAAAGTTTATAATTTTTAGGTGCAAAATGCGTCCACGATACCAGGGTTACAGAACCAGACAGCAGGCTCGCGCTAAAATTGTGTCCATAATAATGTGTACAAACCAAATTGACCACTGACACCGTTATCCCGGACAATGTTTTGGACCTTGCGGTTGGAGGCTTACAAAAGGACAATAACATTCATTTAGTACAAGGAATTGTCAACCTAAACACCAAGAAGTTAGAGGTCTGTTAGACTAAGAATAAAATAGGTCTGCCATTACTGAAGTTAGAATTCTACTTTTTAAAAGGTAACAAGAATGAATCAAATCAAATATTTCCGCCATCGATCAAATATTTGAATAAAATATTTTCTTCTAAAACCTAAAGAGAGATCTAACTTCGTTCAAGTAAAGAAAGGCACAGCATCGTATGCATGAAAATTGATAAACAGTTCAAATAAAATGTGAGCAATATCTAAAAAAACAGTCATGCTGACATTCCATTTAAACATTTTGTCATAATGCATCTGACGCTGACATTAGGCTGCACAACGGGAATTGCGACCATTATCGTATTGTCTACACTGATCAAGTTAAGCGTTGAACTGAACACGTTAATGGCCTTAACTCCCGAGTCGAAACACACCAGAAATGATCCAGAGGACCTTAAAGGAGACGCAGATTCTAATAGAAGGGGACACAGCGATTCGGCGGCCTTTCCACTGCCATTCGTCCATCAACTGACCTTTGGCTTGGGTTGCTGTTTCACCCGAAGGCTCGACTTATATAGGGGTTCTTCCTTTTCGGAAGTGGGGGAGGCTTGGGCCGCGGGGGCCGCCGGGGGCGCCGGGGCAAGCTTCTCCGCATTCGGCTTCAGTTCGTCAGTGCTCGTCTCTATTTTCGCGACACCATCTCCCTCTTCCGCGACCTCCTTCTCCTATCATATTTTATTGCAACAGCAAAACAAAACGAATGTAAGAAGCGTTCAACAGTCACATCCACATCTTAACTCTGTAGCGACACCAAACACAACTTCGACAGCAAATCAATGCCAAAAAATAATATGGAAGGACTTGATTAATATGACTCCTTGTTCAAGTTAAATTTAGACTTGACAGCATGCATCGAACTACATATTCGATTCTATACCTATTTAAAACATTTCAACATGCTACAAATATGAAAAATCGAAACTAATTTATCGAAAATGCCATACCTATCTAAGAATCCGGGAGAACATGCTAAAGGGATTTTTATAACTACATACGAGATATCAAATTACTAAATAGTAACACATTTTTTTCATTAAAAGCATCTATAGATCTAATCCTAAGAACGAGAGAAAAGATGTGCGATGAAATGATTTAATTCGAATCAGGTCCAATTCTACAGTAGGTATTAAATTCGTCGGGAGAACTATAAAATTATTTATAATTTAGAATGACTGTTGCATTTCATGAGGACGCGTTGTTTTTGTTTGTGGGTCGGTAATACGAATGTTGCGTTTGTGTGTATGCTTGTCGGAAAGAACAGTCGCAAGCGTGGGCTGTTTTAACCAGTAAACACACACACACACACTCACACACACGTCTTTGAAACGATAGAATCGAGGGATGAACGCACTCATGATACGCAACCTCACAATCATGACATGAAATAATAATACTTTATAGTTGATAAGTGACCTTACCTTCATGGAGGGCGAATCCAATTCGTTGATTGTAGAGTTGTTCTCGTCGACAACTATCATGGCATATTCGACGTCGTCGCCATTGGGTTCTGTGGGAGAGACTCTGTTCACTTTGACTTTCACTTTTACTTGCAGTAGACAACATTGATAAAGCTTGCTTTGACGAAGCGGATAGATCGAAGTTGCCAACGGATTAGATCAGCTATAGACGCTATAGTAAACACCGGGATTTAGATAGGTATAAAAGATGATCCAAGCTCTACAAAATTTTGTATCTTCAGCATGTTTGTGTAGACTTTTATTCCCACACATGAGAATTGAGAACTACGCAATTGTCACATATGTACGAACTTGAGCCTGAACAAGCACGGCATCCAGACTAACATTTGAATCGTGTGGATCGATACTAATAATAGTATTAGAATCCTGTGCATTCTATCTGTTTATATTAATACCAGTGTTCATCAGAAGTTAATGTACAGAATTCTTCAATTTAAAACTAACTATAGTATACTTTAAAAATGGAACAAGTAAACGCATGCGATCGTATCCACTCTGGTGATGTTTCTACGCTATGTGATGAGGCAACTCATAGAAAATCAAACGAAACCAAAAGCAGTGCCATAGCGGTGCTTAACCTAAACACACTGTTTTATCTTGTATGAGTTTACATTTGTTATGAACACAACAATAAGAAACAAAATAAAACAATGTCCACGAAGTTCTTGTTATTCGTTCGTTGCGTTCACATCACGTCCCTGCATAATTCTAATCAATTGAATAACAACATTATGAAAAAGACAATCTTTAAATTTAAAGGTCCTACGAGTAAATACCTACTTAAATAAAATCAATCCATTTGTGTTTAGTTTATTCACTAACAAAACTATAATAGGCTATCCCAAAATTTTCAAATAGTTTAGGAAACGCATTAGAAGATTGTTTATGTGGACGATATAATATGATTCAAGTTTTTAAATAAGTGATTGAACATCAAACGACTTTTTCGAGCAATTTGAATAATCTATTTTCATTTATCCATTCAATTACAACCATGGTATTATAATCTGATGTTACAATTGGTATAAAGATCTTCATGGACCCCGGTTGTCGTTTTACTAGAGAGCATCAAGAGAGAGACGAAATTAGTAAAGAAATCTGTGGGTATAATATCCTCTTCAAATTAAGCTTGTAATTGGTTTTCAACGCATTACTTTATTAGCTGGTGGTATTTTTAAATCGATTTATTGGTTTCGTGATGCGATGCGAACGCCACCTATCAGCGAGCCGCGTTACCTGCGTGCGGGCGGTGGTAGCTACCGATGCGAGCGTGCGCGTGATTGGTATGTTGGCTGCAGTCGAGCTTGCAGTGCGGCGCGTGCGGGGGCGGGTGCGACGGGTGCGGGGGGTGCCGATGGGCGGGATGCGCACCCGGCAGGAACTGCGGGTACACGTGGTGCGACCACTGCGGGAACAGCGGCCGCGCGCCTGCCCCGCGCAAACATACCCACGCACGCGCAGGGTACCAGGGGACGAGGAGGCGAGAGGACGTCAAGGAGATTGCCCAACCCCACGTAAGTTCCCGAGGACTCGAGTGGGTGTCAAGGACATTACCCAACCTCACGCAAAGTACCAGGGGATGAGGATTCAAATGGGTGTAAACACAATACCCAACCCCACGCAAGTGCCAGGTATATTCAAGTGGGCGTCAAGGACATTACCCAAGTCCATGTAAGGTGCCAGAGATGAGGATTTAAGGGTGGAAGAATACGTTAGCGCATTAAAATAATCGAGGGAGAGTCGTGGGAAACGGTTTGTCAAAGTTATTAGGATCATAAAGCATTGGAAAGTAAGCAGATACAAAATATGAGAGAGTATGTTTCAAAAGAGAAGTAGGGAAAGGTGAAAAATTAGACCATTAGGTAATTAGGCGCATTAACGCATCAAAAGTTATCAAGGAAACAGAAATAGTAAGGAGTCAAATAAGAGAGGACGAGAACACGTGGAATGGCCACGTTTTAAGTAAATGGATGAAAAGGTGCAGAAAGAAAAAAGTCAGTATGTGATGTAAAAACAAAATTTAGGTAATGAAGCGCATTAAAACATCGGATGGCATCAAGTTAACAGAAACAGTAAGGAGTAAGATCCAAATGGACGGGAACAAAAAAAGATCCCGATTGAACAGAATAGACGAAAAAGGTGCAGGCGCAAAAAGTGTATTCAGTGCAAGTTGAAGAAGGATGCAAGTTCAACAGTTATATGTGCGAGAGAGACAGAATAGAAGTGTATGTTAAATATGAGATTTATGGGCAGGGAATAATAACATAGGAGCAGGTTAAGAGAAACGGTAAGGAGTTAAGATCGTAGCAGGTGTGACAAAACGACGGGAGAAAAGTGTGAAGAGCAGATTATCCGATCGAGTTTGCAGAAGAACAGAAAGTATCGTTATTAAAATTCGATAAATTACAATAAATCGAATATTGCCAAAGAATAACCAAGCACAAATCACAAAAAAAAATTAAAACAATCGTAATTGATCGTGTGTTGTGTTGATTCGCGATCACAGATGGCGCGGGTGTAGCAGTAGACAATTTTACCAGTGTCCCAAATTGTGACGCGATTATCAAGCGGCGTGAAAAAAAGAACAAACGACACACTTGAAATAAACAGTCTTGAGTTCGAGTTGCCCCACAAAATCATCACCTGTTATTCCCCGAGCACAGAACCAACTAAACCAGCCTCGCGAGGCTTTTACGCGACTTTTAAATCTAGAATTAGTACAAACAGTGCCTCGCGAGGCTGTTCGCTCAATCATACACCGGCTTTCTGTGGAATCATTATCTTTCAAGGCACATTATACTTTCAGATCGTATCTCAGAATGAACTTTGGTGTTGTGTCCCTTGAAAACTAACGATTTTTGTCCGGGGACTGCTATTCAAAATTAAAGACGTAGGTAATGCAGTTAATTTTGATGCAGAGTATACTCGGTAATTTAAAACTATAGTCACTTGGATTTAATATAATTATCAATAATTTACTTAACAATAGTGCGATAAAGCAAAACAAACGTAAGAGGCGAAATTAATAGCGTAAAATTCTATCAAACAAACCGGATACTTCTATGGATGATGAAATTAATAATACCTACGACTATAATAAAAGAATACATAATAAATTAGTGAATAATGTTGGTATGTTTTTTATAGTAAAATGTATCGAACTACTACATAACAGTTAACAAGTGGATGCCTTACATAGAGTGCACGACATTACAGATCTTACTGCAACGTTAAAATGAATAGAAATATGTACAGGTAGGTATTTCATCATAATCAATCTGTCAAATATGTATTTATTTAAAAAAATGTGTTCTAAAGAGAAAAATCATTGTTAAATATATCTATAGATAAGGGCATCTATATTGCACATGCGGTTGGTAGATTAGATAGTTCAATAGGTAATAGAATAATTACGGAAGAAACTGTTTGTACGTATTTCATCAGTTTTAGGTTTTCAAATTCTTGCTCACTCTAATATACGCGGATTTGACAATTATGGAGTTAAATGCTCTATTGTTGTGCTATTTAATAGCCCCATTACCCCATGAAAGCGTAAATTGAATGATTTAAGTGTAATATAAAAGTTATACGATAAATAAATTACCGATATCAAAACTGTGGATTTATTTTAGGTTTATCGTTATAATCGTTCTGAAATTTATCATCAATCATCATAATGTGCCCAGTGATCTTCCAATCATAATATTAGTTTCTAAGATCATAATTTATAATTTATAATTGAGCATAATGTGTTTTATGTTTAGCATAATCTAGCTAAGCTGTCTAACACAAAGAAGTGCCTGATTCAAATTCATGTTATCCTAGTCGACGAGCAGCGCTGACGAGCGTCATATCGCACGATACCAACCTAACATACCTCAGATTTCATGTCACCCTAGTTACTAAGTCCTAGTATCATGACGTGCCTGCAGCTTTCTAAAATCTACAGAACAAACTGTTAGCGTGTTATGCGCTCCTGGTCATACCGTGGTGGTCGTGCGCGTGATGCGGCCGGCGCGCGCAGTCCGGTGGCGCGTGCGCGGGCGGCTCCAGGATATCGCGGTACTTGGACACCATCAGCACTGAGATGAAGTACACGATGGCTAGAGACAGGAACTGCGCCTGTTTTGTCTCTTCCTGGAATTGACAACGAGGACACGTGAGGACATAATTTTGACTGAAGCATTTCAGAGCTAACCAATTAGTTCCGACGATGAAATGATGAGAAAGATGGCGAAATATTACTTCGAAGTCTTTGTTTTCAAGATAAACTAGAGCAAATCAAACGGATAACTTCTCAGTATTACGCCAAAATAATTATTATTCTTAGTATATGAGACCACGTTACTTGCCCCTTCGTTAACATGATACATATCCAAAGGAATTAATTATAGGCTCTCGTTCATAAATTTCTGTTAAAAAATATTTTTCAATTTTACTGACTGCATTTTGTTGACTGACACTACTTGTTACATCTAAACTGCATACCCGTACCAAATTTCGTGTAAATAAACAAGCTAATAAATAGATTGTAGAAAGTCCTCACCACGTCCCTGTAGATGACGGCCCTCAGTCTATTAACGTCCATGTCTTGCAACAGTCGCTCCGGGTCTTTCACTGGACTCGCGGACTCCGCCAGGCTCGCCACGACACTCTGCACGTTACACAACAACAATGTCTGTATGTAATAGTAGATTGATAACCAAGGGTGGAAAGTGACCCATTTCATCCGAGATATTTCTGGCGCTCGAACGAAGTGAGAGCGCCAATAGTTCGAGGGGAAATGGGTTATTTCACCCGAGTTAGACACTCTACTTTTCATTTCGACTGTGAGGAAACTGAAAAACTCCAAAAAAACGAGAATAATAATATTAATAATAAATTGAATTTACTTGTACCTATCCAACCTCCATCGGTACCTTTTCGACTGGCCACTTGCCATGTCGAAACGTGAAAAAAAAATGTCGTTGACGTAACTCAATTATCTTCGATGTCATGGCTAGCCGAAAAATTAAAAAAAAATTACTTTCCACCCTAGAGGAGGAAAAGCAATTTTCCACCCGGCTATCTACCCATGAAAATTAAACTTTCCGAACAGGAGAGATGAAAACTGTATTTATGTTGTTGTTTCTGCATCAATAAAAGCTTTCATCTCATTTCATTTTCGGAATATGCTATTACTGCGTATTTATAAACATTACCCACACTTTTGACATCTTTTGAGGTACATTCGATGGTAGCTCTCATCAAGAAAATAAATGCTCTACTACTTATTATTCTGTGGCTTGGGTCGCGTTAAATTCTAAAGAAGGCCTTCTTTTGTATCAATGCTTTTCGTCAGATCGGATTCGCTTACTATTTACACCTACTTTGCTCTTTTAAGAATAATTGTATTCAAATAATATAATATCAAATCTAAAATATAAAATAACACATGCAAACAAATTAAAGTCTAGATTGTGTCATGATACAATGTTTGGTTGAAAACAACAAGTAAAGATGAAAGTTGACAGAAATCTGTATAACACCATGCAGAGTGCAGCGTGTGTTGTGTTCATCGCAGTAAATAATTAGTTCTTACGATTTAGTTAAATTATTATAATTAATTACAAAAGCGATAAGTGCAAGGTGATTAAGGCAAACCACATTTTATTTAGATAACATTGAAAAAGGGTATAACCGTGTAAGGATGGCGAAACTGCCTTTGACGAGAAAGTGGTTTTCCTTTGGCTCGGATAATTGTCTTTACATACGACAATTATCCGAGCCAAAGGAAAACCACTTTCTCGTCAAAGGCAGTTTCGCCATCCTTACATGGCTATAC
The DNA here is from genome assembly GCA_037349165.1 of Choristoneura rosaceana. Classification (NCBI taxonomy): domain Eukaryota; kingdom Metazoa; phylum Arthropoda; class Insecta; order Lepidoptera; family Tortricidae; genus Choristoneura; species Choristoneura rosaceana. Next base: position 811,045 of record JAZBNJ010000064.1, on the reverse strand, counting down.
CCTTTATCGTTTACCCCCTGCAGATTACCCAAAATTAACATAAAATGAATCAATTAGTGAGTCCGAATGTACCAGGTTGTCATAAAAGTATAGAAGTCAGCGGTCCTTAAAACCCACCCAGATTTTTTTTACATTATTCATTCAAATATCGTGATGCACCAATGGGACAAGCGTTTGAACGATCTGCGCTCTCATTGGTGGGATGATTATTTTCACCCCCACCATCCCCCAAAGTCATGACATGAAGAAGGTGGAGTAGCGATGTTTAGAGCTCGCGGACGCAAGACTGAAGACTACCGAAGAGCGTTCTGCGTCAGACTCGTGTAGTCAAATTGTTTTACACACATCTATAAGTAATGAATGTAACACACAGGAGGCGGTCAAAATAAATCAAATACTCGATATTATTGCGAGTAATAAAATAAAATGAATCGTGATTGATGAAACATTATCTTAGTAATTGTTATAAAGACAAAGAAAATGAAATTGTTACAAAGAAGAATATAAATTAAATAATAAATTCAATTTCCCGTGTTCCTTGTTCCGATAAAACAAGCCACGCGAATAATCAATGATAATATTGATAATTAATAATTACTACCGATAATGGCAATTATTGGTCGAACGAATGCTTGGATTTGATCGCCTGCTGTGTACTCACGGCAATAACATACCTACCATACCTACATTTATTACAAAGCAGGTGTCCCATATTATTAGGAGCACAGAACGCTGGAACGCTCTTTGGGCCGCTGTTAGTGTTGTCATTTACCTTGGGCGAGGGCGAGTCGCCGGGGCGCGCGGCACGGGCGGCGGCGAAACGCTGCCGCTCCTTGCACTCGAGGCAATTTCGCACCGCACACGTGCACACCTACGCACACACACGTGGCTAGCCAGCTAGTACTGCTGCTAGTCTAACGCTATACGAGTACTAGGCAACTAGAAGTAGTGAGGAGAATGCCGAAATCAGATATGAAGAAGTAGCATTTTTCAGAAACCATTAAATTCAGTGCAAGTTTAAATGGGGATTTAAAGAAAAGTTCGGCTACAAATATTCTGATTGTGGCACTCACAGAAAGTTCAAATTAAAGAAGTATAAAAAAATCAACATTCTGAAGTATTTAGTACTACAATAACTTGCTCTAAGAGTTAACTAGTTATAATATGCTATGTTACAGGTATAGATAGAAAATTAAACAGTAAATATTTCACGCTAAATTTTGATAACGCTAATCATACATACATTAATCACATACCTAGTCAACCTAATTAAGATATAATAATAAAAAGTTAAAAAATCAGAAATCTCATGTAGCCAATGTCAAAAAGTAACTAGGGTCACATAAATATGCTACCGAAATCACCAGCATAAGGCATTGAGGGTGAAATAAAAAACTCCTTATCAACCACAGAATGAATACTGTAAACAACTCAAAATCATTGAGTTACTTTTCCATAAATAGAGATATGATACATTCAGTAAGTACTAAGACAGCAGAGTCTATTAAGAGTTGCGTCTCCAATCCCAATAGAGCCTGTTTGGGGGGGACTCCCAAGATCAGGCGCGCAAAATGTACCATTTTTTGCGAATTAGTGCATTTTGCGCGTTAAAAAGCTTGACGAGGTACTAGGATAGCAGAGTTTACCAGGATTCTCACTCACCAGCCTAAGGCACTGGCGGAGTATGCCTCCGCTAGACATGTTCTTCTCCGCTTCGAGCTCGGCAAAGTTGAGCGCGCTGGCGAAGATGAGGACGTCAGCCATGCTGACCAGCCGTTGGAGGAAGGTCACAGCCACCTCCACCGGCATGCCTTGCGTCGGCTCGATCACGTCCAATTCGTTCTGCAAGTAGTTAGTTATAGTCTACTTTTTGAACTGAACTCGTCCGCTTCAATACTACAATGTATAGAATACTCGTACAGTCCGTAAGATCTTAAAAAAACCTTCGGATTTTAGAAGCATGCTTCGGGTATTGACGATGACACGCGATCGTGATACGCGGTTCTGTTCTGTTATCAACTTGCAAAACTTTTCAAAGTTACCGTAAAAAGTTATGTAAAGAATAACCATCAGTACAAAATGAACCTTACTACAATAATATTACGCTTCTTTATCTTTTTCTAATTTTAATACAATATGACTTTTTGTCATGATACAAATAAAACAAAATCAGCATTTTCGAATTCTTCCATCGTCAATTTAAATTGAGAACACCCCGCCTCAACACAGTACTTTTGTTTGGAATTATATAGAGCTGTTGTTATACTGTATCTACTTCTCTTGGATATGTCAAATGAATTTTTTTGGTCTGCTTTCGTTTTATATTTTTTTTAATGCACTTTTCGAAATCCCCGTTGCTTCTATAACACGGTCTAGTACCTTATTAAAATATTTACGACCACTTTTTTCTTAAAAATTCAACTTATATACAAAATATTTATAAATATATTGTAATCAATTTCCAGTGATTTGCTATTTACAGACATACCCTGCTTAAGTTGACTCGCCATGGAAATCAATTTCCGAAAAATAACAAACTACCTAAATACATATGCAATTGGTGGTTTTAACTGCTCTATATACATCAATGAAAACAAAACGAGTGCACTCTACGCGTGATGGATTGCTACTGAGTCAAAAAGACAATTGTCATTTTTTACTAACGAATTCTTCCGATTTCCCCCGAAACCCGAAGGGTTTTCTAAAAGCTCACGGATTGTACCACACATCGATAACGAGTTCGTAGTAAAATCACATAATAAAATAACGGTCTTGGAAAGTTAACATAGATTAGAAACTATAATTCCTTGGATAATAATAGAGACGACAAAAAAAATTGCAGAAGTGATTAGTGGTTACGATACGAGAACAAAAGCCGCTAATAGAATTGTATATGTAGAAGTATGAGTATGGTCCTTGTATGCGTGGTTTATTAAGGGCTCGGCATTATAGCACTCACGAAACGCCAGAGTTACCATGCGTGGCGCGCTTGACAGAGCTTGAGATCTGGACGCGGGAAAAGCGATCGTCAATTGTCAGTTTGTAAAAGAAGATGGCCCGAGTTCACAGTCTCAGGAACTGGTACGCGGTTCTTTATTATTAACTAGGCTTTTCCTTAAGTTACTGTGAATCGTCACATGTCATCTAAGAAGTTGTAGGAAAAAAAAGCACTCACATTAGGCGAGGTGGCAGAGGCGAGCAACGGCAGCAGGCCGCCGCACGCGATTATGAGGTTGTCTGCCAACTGGCTTATGAGGTGCACCGTGTTCACCACGAATATGGCGTTCTCGCTGCTGTTCACGAAGTCGATGACGGATTTGGTCGAGTGACTCCGCCACACCTGGAGGACAGTTGAGGTTAAGCTTAGACCGTAAAGAAAAGAGGATTTGCTGACAATTTTGATTGCTATGTCAAACCTAACCGGCTTGTAAATTTTTTGTATCGAACTTGCTTTTGAATCTTCTCAATAATTTAGTAAAAAACAAATCTGTGCTCAAACAACTCGCTTAATAAAAATGAGGAAAACATCGTAGGCGGACTGAAGTACGAACGTGTAAAAGAAGTAGACTAAAAATTCAATGCAAAAAAAATCACGCGGTAAGGCCGCTTCGGTTTTGATTCTGATTATTTCACAATCTCAATAATAATTATGATGTAACTAAAATTGGCTCATTTAAGTAAGACAACAAAAATACAAAACCTGTATGTCGGTCTCGAGCGAGAACAGGACATCAGAAAGCAGCCGCTGGTGTATGTAGGACCACCGGAACTCGGGGATGCGGAACGGCGGTCGCGTGGGACCCGGCGAGAACATCGGCCGAGAGCACTTGGACGGACGCTTGGTTTCTGAAAACGCGATCAGATTAATTAACCTCCTAGAGAGTTCTACGGCCTTGGTACCAATATGGGGTATCTACCCATTTGTGCGGGTTTTATTGATATTGAACAGAGGGCATCTCGTCTAAGAAACCGCTGGTTCGCGTTTATATGGTTTCAGTTGTTTTTTTTTTTAATAAAAAGTTTTTTAACCTCATATATCTACGACTGAAACCGAATCTTTGAACTTAACTTTACCCTACTTCATAATGCATTTGTTTCTATCTTTCATTCATTCAATTCATTCGTGCAGTGTTCACAATTTGTGTTTTAATTTATAAATGGAGCGATCCAAATAATTGACAGAAATTATTTGTACAGCACATCTAGATCATTTGCCCAGAGCCAGGGTAAAACTTCCTATATTAATAATTGATCTTATGTTCACCTAAATATAGCTTACCGAAGTGATTAGAATCTACTTGAGTACTGGTTGAGGCACTTCGTGGTCTCTTTGGCGAACTAGAAGTATTCGTGCCTTGTGACACACCTTCATTTTTATTGCTTTCCTGCTTCATCTCACTATCGCCAGGTAAACTCACTCGTCTCTTGTCTCTTTCATTTGCTTCTCGACTTCTCTCTTCCTCATTTTCTTGCTCTTTTTTATTAACAAGCGAAATATTTTCACTGATCGTTGAAATCGGTGGGATTTCTGGAGTTTTATGCTCCTCATTTTCATTGGTTTCCATTCTTTGGCTTTCGTTTTTCGCGTTCTCTTTTGTAATCTCGTCTTCTTCTTCTGTTTCAATTCTTTCAATGTTTTCTTTTCTTGGGGAGTCTACTAAAAATTCTCCATCTAAAGGCAAAACGTTTCCTTCGTGCGGATGATCAGAGGGTATCACTCTGTGGTGACTGTTGTCCTCCTCTTCAACTAACTCGCTCTGTTTTTGTTCACATCTAGTAACTACTGATGACAATATGTCTGTTATGACTTCGTTCGCAATCATTTCCGCTGTTCGCTTCTCATTAATAATTTCCTCGATCTCTTGTTCGAATTCATCTCGACCATTTGGTGTGTTACCTTCGGAAATTAACCCTCCGGATATCGCACCGGAATCAGTATCATCATCAGCTTTTAGCCGAACAGTCTCGAGCGCTATCGAGAGCACGTCGTTTACGATGTGTATTGCGATGTGCTTCGGATCATCGCTATCAGCGTCTTCCGGAATGATCGAGTCAGTCTTATCGTGGGATCTCTTAGGGCTAGTGGCTTCGCTGGGAGTTAAGTACAATTCGGACGGATCTGACAGTTCAGATTCTCTTTCATTAGATAAGTGTAAGGGGTCGGCCACTCGCTCCGGGCTCGTCGTTTCGCTCACCGACAAACTCGAAGGGATACCTTCGCTCTTATCCGTGTTATCGTCTTTCAGGACGTTCTCGCCTACGTCTCTTACAGGAATATAATCTAGGCTCCCTTGCCTCGACAAGGGTTTGTCGGTTTTCTCCGAGTCCACTTCAATAGTTCCTAAACCAGACTCGGAGCTCTCTAAAAGCTTATTCTCATTAATAATAGACTGCACCAGCTCGCTCTCCGCAAGTTTCTCGTCATCGACCGCGTGTTCGACATCGCCGTCAGTCCTAACACTATCACAACCGTCATCATTAACACTCTTAACTGGACTATGGGTTTTACACACTTCACTGTACACGGCTTCTGTAGTCCGCGCGTCACTAGCTTCGTTGCAGCTGCAGGCTTCGACCTCGCGGAGGGAGAGGCCCTTCCCGATCTCGGTCTGGGCGGCGTGGTTGTGGGAGTGGGGGGCGAGGGCGGCGGGCGCGGGCGGCGCGGGCTCGGGCCGGTCCCAGCCGGAGATGGTGGAGATGGGCTTCTGCTGGCGCTCGGCCGGGTCCGTGATGTTGTCGGCGCGCCGCTGCTCGTAGTGCTCGTACATCTGCGCGAACTGCAGCTTGAACTCTTCGTACGACACCTGTTAAAACCACTCATCGTTTAGTTTAGATAACAGTTACAAGTGAATGATTAAGATGAAGACGCATCTTACTAACCTTCGAATGCACGATAGCAAGCGTATCGACCCACACGCGCCAACCTCCATACTCATGCTTAATAGCATGGTGCAACAGCATCCGGAACAAACTGTACACCATATCTGATATCTTCTGTTCCTCGGCGTTCTTCGGATGGATGTACGCCAGTGCTATCAGCCACTCCTGCCACACAGACATCTGCAGGACAGTCCGCCGGTTCTCCCGGTTGTTACTGCACAGCAAAGTCATGTCGGACAGGAATAGTTTCTTGACTTCTAGGAGTTGTTCCGTTTGTTTCGACTGCCTGATCAGAGTAGCGACTACTTTTAAGATCACTGTGGACAGAAAGACAAGCGGTAATTTATTAAAATGTTCTTTCATTACGTAAATTCGAACCAAATGTTAGAACGGTTTTAATACCGAAATTCTCCAGTTCTCTACTCACTAGGGTTCTCGAGGCGAAAATGTGGTTGCGGCTCCGGATGGCTGGTGTAAAGGATCTGTTGTCCCACGTGTTCGGTGAGCAGCTCGTAGAGAGCGTTGTACGCGGGAAGGGCCAGCGCCTCGCCGCCGCCGCCGGCCAGCCGCGTCGCCAGCAGCGTGTACAGGTTGTGGGGAGACATCACGTCATACTTGCGTCTGTGGACACCGTGTTAATTATGATCTCCTGGTTCTTTTGATTTGAAATTTCGAAGTCAGTGGAGATTCTGTAGACAGCACCAAGCAATCAAATAAACTGCTACATTGTTTCTCGACTAGGATGCATAAATCCTGATCAGCACTTCGTAACAATATCGAATGACAGCAAATAAATATACACAGATAAAAAAACCGGTCAAAATCTCTTTGATAAGGAACCACGGATAGCGTAATAAAGTGGTCATATTACAACAATCAGAAATCCGGTAAAATAAGCATAACAGTCAATTTAATTACATTACAACCAATCCGCACGATGTTTCTAATCCCAGTTCCCCCGTAACAAGCATGAATTAAGTTAATCATAGTTAGAATTAGATTGTCAGCGCGAAGTAGGTTAATAAATTCGTCCCTGTCATCCCCTGTGGCGTACAAACGGCATTCAACCCGAACTTACTTGTGTGTGCTGCGACTCAGGAAGAAGCCCAGAAGTTTGAGCGCCTGGAGCCTGATTAATTGACTCTCTGACGACAGCAGTTTAAAGATCGTCCGCACGCCGCCCTGCGAGATTAAATGGCATTGTTACACGTCACCAGCTTTCGGAGGCGTATGGGAAGCAATAGTAAAATTAATAAAAACATAAGTTGAGACAATTCTTGGCGTGAATTTCAGGAAAAATCTATACTAATATTATAAATGCGAAAGTGTGCGTGTTTGTACGTTTGTCCGTCTTTCACGTCGAAAGGGAGCGACGAATCGACGTGATTTTTTCATAGAATGATACAAGCTAGTTTTAACTACATATTTTTCAAGTTAAGTCCCGAGGGAACAGCACGTGATAACCTAATTCCACGCGGACGAAGCCGCGGGCAAGAGCTATTATAATATACATATTTCAAATAGTTTTAATTGTGTGTTCTAATCTAAACTGTGTCAAAATAAGTCCAGTCAATGAAAGCAGCTACATTTTTAGTTCAGGTCTTAAAGCTAAGGAAAGTGCAAAAAAAAGGGTAGAATTTACGGCAGAGGACAAAGTTACTTTCACTTACTTTGGCGTCAAACGCTGGTACCATTGAGCTAGGGTGCTCAGACATCAGTGAAATGAGCATTTGTAGCACGTCGTGAAGATTTTCATCCTGAAAGTATTGAAGTTTTTCATTCAGTTTTTAAGTATATCTATGCGAACGCTCAATTGTGGGTAGTTGAACGGATTGATTTCAACATCACGAGAAAAAATGACAACGTCAATAACCTTGACTTTTGTGCGGATAAAATGTGACATACCTCATGCATAGTGGTCAAATAGTTCAGAATCGACTGGAGCTCGTCCTCTTTCACTCCGTTTCCGATCATGATTAGTTGCTTCAGAAAGAGAAGGATGTATGCGCGAATTGTGAGGATGTCTTTGTGTGCTGGCCGTGGACCGTCTGAAAAAATGTGCAAAAAAGTAAAGTACTTAATTTGTTTACACCAGAAAGGGGCGTAACGACCCATCTTGCTTAACTTTTAACAAAATTCATGATTTTCCTTGCCGCAGACAGGCACTAAATCGTTTGACGAGACTGGGTGCTTCAGTATAAAATATATCCTAACTTTTCACATAAAAGTTTAATTTCTGATTTTATACTCAAAGTTTTAATATGAAAACCAAAAGAAAACCAAAAATGTTTTCTACAGTCGACTTTTCTTTAAAGTCAAGAAATATTTAGGTAATTCTTCGTTTTACTTTCATAAAGTTCACCCTATTAGTACCAAGATAGCATAAAAAGCAACAGCTCACCTAATCCCTTCGGGGTGATGCCGCTCTTCGCTCTTGGGTTGACAACCCAATAGTAGAACTTCAGGGTATGTACTGTCTGCAGAACGGTGCTGACGCGCCGCACGCTGCCGTAGATATGGGCATCAGCCAGGAAGTCAGTCGCCAAGTAGCAGTACAACCTGGCCTGTACCGCCGCGGGCGTGTGCACCCACAGCGCCGGGTTGAACAACACGTGGTCCAGGAGCTGCCATGTCAGGAAGGATTGGCAAAAAGACTGCGATCAGCATTGACTTTACACTGTCCGATGGTTGGTAGCGTTGCTCTCTTGCTTTTGTTACTGGGAGGTCGTTAGCTGAGTTAGATTTGGTATGCTGTACTAAAACTGACATTGAATATGGCTTTGTTGTATCTTGATGAACAAACGCACGTAACCAACATCAGTTTGAGCGCAGACATTCCGTGAACAAAGATTAGTATTGATAAGTGTAAGACTTAAGAGGAACACGGAGTTCGCACAGATATTTAGACACATTCAATGGGGTAAGTTGTAAAGGGGGTTGGTTGCTAACGTCAAAGGAACTACGACAACAAAGGATCTCTGTGATACGATATTTTGTTTGAATAGGTTTTGCATTTCTCTGTGTGGGGAGGCAGACAAAGCTTATAAGCCCCCTGTGCAGTCCACTACAGGAGGATGTGAACTGTACATTTCAACATAGGACTCGAATCATGTATGCGGCTACAGTGAAGCTAGTGCGCTTGAGAACACGGACCATTTGCTCTCAAGGGAGTATATAATGGCTGCTAATCGTATATCAAATCAGATTCTTGTCTACATCGCGTAAAGTCTGAAGGTCGGTGGTGCAACCGATCTTAGGCGTCTTATGTCGAAGCATCTAATGTGTTCAGCTAAGGTAAGGTGTGGGGAGAAATATCCAGTGTTCAGTTAAAAATATATCTGTGTAGTGTTGAGTGGAGTAAAAAGTAAATCACAAACTTTTCAGAGACGTTAAAGACATCCTACACATTCATAACAAGTCCAAAATTTTCAGATAAAAAAAACGATCTTTTCTTTTCAAGGAAAGCTTGGAAAGGTTTAGCTTTTATAAACGCAGCATTTGTTTTTAAACTAAATGCAATCAGACACACCTCGTATAAAAGTTTGTGAATTAAAAATCAGTTAAGATGAAATGAACTTGCTGTTTACTGAACAATAATCGAAACATTCCAACGATGTTTTCCACTTGATCCAAGTCCGTTTTATCTGTTAACAAAAGTGGGGGTGCACTAATCGGAGACGGCAAGAGTCGTGAGGAAGCAAGAGGAGCATGCCAACAACCATCGACACAAACGGCGAAACCAGCGGCCCGGTGCACTGACACTCGAATGGAACACTAAAAGTCGGTACCGTTCTTTCGGTACTAGGAAATCATAAAAGTGCAAGCACCAGAGTTAAAGTCTTAGGTCTTAGCCTGTGACATAGTAACAAATAATCGGAAATATAATGTGCATTTGGCTATTTCGTCATAGGTGGACCTGAATCGAAATGCGAGGCACTAAGTAGAAAACTGCATTGCAACTAGGTGCACAGATATTTCCAATGATTTTAAGGAATCTGACTCTTTATTAGTTATGTATTGTAATATTACACGCACACAAAAAATCATTGGCTATTGATGTCTTGATTTGACAATGGAGTCGGTCATAGATTTTCTAATTCTATCCGTGTAGTTACTATTTGCTGCTCAAGATTTGATAGATAATATTATGGACAATTTTAGTAATTCCATTCGAGTAGGAGCGATTTATAATAAAGTGTTGAATAAAATAAATTGGTTCATTCATAAAATAATTAAACATATTTTACAATTACCTTTTCATCAATATACATACAGTAAACAAAATATCATTACGGTTGCGTCAAAATCAAAATGCAATAGCAAGTAACAATAACAGTTCACCGCTACATAAAAAAAATTGCCTATAATGATATTTCGCTTACTTCATATAATAATATCGTTCATACATTAACATAATATGAAGCCTTCAGAACAGAACTACCCTATCTCATTTTTAATAAGTAATTTAACATCAACAATCAGTTGACGTACTTTCTTTATGAGCTGTCAAAAAGCGACGCAACCCCCAAACATTATTAACCCCTCACACAAAAAGAGGGGTGTTATATTATAATTTTGTAACCACTGTCCGTTTGTCTGTGACATCGTAGCTCTCGAACGGATGGATAGATTGCAGTACCGTTTTTTCAACGTAAAAGAGAGTTTTCTTGCGGTAGTTCTCAGCTGCGTTTCATTAAAATCGGTTCAGCCGTGTTTGACTTAACTTTGAAATTACAATATCGGGGCTTATAATTTTTTTTTATTGGTTAGGTTATGTATACTTATGGTAACTGTGATGTTACTTCTATCTAAGTCGACTCAATTGCTTAACTATACGCGGCACAAAATTTGGGCCCACTCTACATATCTACAAAATTACCTATTTCTGCATACATTTGTGGGCCAGATTTTTTGCCACTCAGTATATTTATAAAGATCAAGTCTTATAATTTTTTTCAGTTTACATGTATTACAATATGTTTTTTAGGGTTCCGGAGCCAAAATGGCAAAAACGGAACCCTTATAGTTTCGCCATGTCTGTCTGTCTGTCCGTCTGTCTGTCTGTCTGTCCGTCCGCGGCTTTGCTCAGAGACTATCAATGTTAGAAAGCTGTAATTTTGCACGAATATATAAGTAAACTATGCCAACAAAACAGTACAATTAAAAATTCAAAAACAATTTTTTTTAGGGTACCTCCCATAGACGTAAAGTGGCGGTGATTTTTTTTTTCTCATCCAACCCTATAGTGTGGGGTATCGTTGGATAGGTATTTTAAAACCATTAGGGGTTTGCTAAAACAATTTTTCGATTCAGTCATTTGTTTGCGAAATATTCAACTTTAAAGTGCAAATTTTCATTAAAATCGAGCGTCCCCCCCCCTCTAAAATCTAAACCGGTGGGTGGAAAAATTTGAAAAAATTCAGGATGGTAGTCCGTATATTAAACTTCCAAGGAAAACTATAGCGGCTAAGTTTGCTTGAGAATTATTAGTAGTTTATGAGTAAATAGCAGCGTAAGGTATAAAATATACCTATACTTCGAAGATTCCGTATAAAGTACGAAATCCTTAGAAAAATATTACTTAATTTTTTCGTAATGGCTCCGGAACCCTATTTTGGGCGTGTCCGACACGCTCTTGGCCGGTTTTATCTTATATACCTTATATTTTGAAATATTTTAAATCAGTTCAATTCCCTTGACGGCTTCATATTTAGTTATCAATAAATTCCATTCCCAATTGGAATATTTCGTCGATTCAACTAATTGATAGTCATGTTAAAGCTCGATGATGCATCAGTGATTCCTTTGACGCGACTGTCGCTTGTCCGTTAATTGATTACTTCGCTAATCCGGTTATTTCCGGAATTTATTGCCACAAATCATCGATTTATCGATGATTTTCCCAGTTGGATTCAAACAAATTGGTGCGCTTGCTGGGACTTTAACTCGTATCTCTGGAGTCAGTGCCAAGCGTGATAATTCCATTACTTATGGCTACTTGCTGGAAACACATAAATCTCGAGTTAGCGTTAAGCTTACTTTAGTAGTGTCAAAATGTATGGAACTGTCAAGCTTAAGCCAGGTTTAACTGCTAAATCTAGATTTATTTCTTCCTGCAAGACGGCCTTAGTGCATAGTGTTGTGAAAAATGCTCATTTCGAGGCTTAAAGACTTGAACCCTAAAGACTCTCGAGGCTTAACGATTCAAAGGCCGCAAAGATTTTTTGCATCCATACGCATAAAATAAGCGGATTCAATTTTCCAATATATTTGAGTCTTTAAGACTCTGGAGTCTTAAGAGTTCGAGTCTTTAAGCCTCGAAATGAGCGTTATCCACAACTTTACTAGTGCACCAAAGCTAGCCTGACAGACTCTAATAACTTTGAATGCACCAGTAGTACCTAGCGTGTGGTGAATTTTCGTTCTCATAAAAATAATAGCAAACATCACTTAGATTCGTCCTTCAGAGAAAGAACATGTCTCACGAAACCCTACTACCACGGATCTCACCCAAAACTGCCTCAGCCAATTGTTTTTTTTAACGAATTACCTATTCTCAGACGTGTTCCGAGGACAAATTGAATATCTCTAAAGGCTCCTCTACACAATCGGCCATGATGGGCGATTACAGGCGATCCCGATTGTGTGGAGGGCTTAATTGTCAACAGTTGGCCATGATCGGCGACGATCGCGCGTAATCGCCATTCTGTCGGTTTTTCGGGCAAACATCAAAGGAAATTGCGGCAATGATTGTGCGCGTGCCCACACGATCGTCCATCATTCAGTTCCAATGTTCGTTCGGTGCGGTGCAGACGTGCAGGGCGTTATTGCTAATTTTTTGTTTTGATATTTACGATATCGGAATCAAAATGGACAAATACTGAGACATTCAAGATCAAAATGAATCCACGATCCACCATCTTCTCCGCCTCCACTTCTTTTTCACGATCCGTTTATTAAAGAAAGAAAGAAAGAAAGACATTTATTCACATTCACAAAGACACACAAATACAAAAAAAAAACCGGCCAAGAGCGTGTCGGGCACGCCCAAAATAGGGTTCCGTAGCCATTATGAAAAAATTAAGTAATATTTTTCTAAGGATTTCGTATTTTATACGGAATCTTCCAAGTTTAGGTATATTTTATACCCTACGCTGCTATTTACTCATAAACTACTAATAGTTCTCAAGAAAACTTAGCCGTTATAGTTTTCCTTGGAAGTTTGATATACTGACTACCATTCTGAATTTTTTCCAATTTTTCGACCCACCGGTTTAGATTTTAGAGGGGGGGGGGGCGGGGTCGCTCGATTTTTATGAAAATTTGAACTTTAAAGTTGAATATTTCGCAAAAAAATGACTGAATCGAAAAATCGTGTTAGCAAACCCCTAATGGTTTTATAATACCTATCCAACGATACCCCACACCATAGGGTTGTAGGTATGAGAAAAAAAAATCACCGCCACTTTACGTCTATGGGAGGTACCCTAAAAAAATGATTTTAAATTTTTAATTGTAATATTTTGTCGGCATAATTTACCTATATATCTGTGCAAAATTACAGCTTTCTAGCATTGATAGTCTCTGAGCAAAGCCGCGGACGGACAGACAGACAGACAGACGGACAGACAGACAGACAGACAGACATGGCGAAACTATAAGGGTTCCGTTCTTGCCATTTTGGCTCCGGAACCCTAAAAAACAATAGACAGCAAACACAAACAAAACAAAGGAAATACCAAAATAAAAATATACGATTTTGATTATTATTTTGATTTTGATTATGATTTTGATTTTTTCGATTAACTATATTTATGTAGTGATTATATACGCTAATTAAGTAAATAGTCGCAGCTCAGCTACTACTGTTTCGGCATCCATCTCGGGCGGCTGACAATTAACAAATGTGCCACGCACGATTGTGTGGGCAGTAGCGCAGGGATAGTGACAATCGTCGCCCATTGTGTGATCGCCCAACATGGCCGATTGTGTAGAGGAGCCTTAAGCAGGGCTGTGCGGTGTAAGCAGGGGCCCGTGATAAATTTATTTATAAAGGCAATTTCCTTGCATGTTTATGGGTGGCTCTGCGAACCCTCTCAACGGCAGAGTTTAGGGAGGACTGTGATTTAATAGCGAAACATAAGCTCCGGTATGCTTTAGTGCAAGTATCGCCACTATTTACTAAGTTGATAAGTTCATCCACGCTAGCCGAAGAACGTCCAGCGTATCGTTGTTTTTGTGTGTATAGACAATGATTATATTGACTACCTAAGGACTTCTGTATTCCCAGTATACCTACTAAGGCACTTGTTCCACCGCCGTCAAGGAAGCGACTAACTATAGACTATTTTCTCGTTCCAGAAACGAACATAAAATGTTGGTACTTTGTCAGAAGGACATGACAATGTGTTATGTGATTGCTGGCGAGAATATTCTTTCCACTAATTAGTCGCTGTTACAAGAGCTAAAAAAAAAACCCCGTTCTACTACTACTCACTCACTCCCGTCCGCTTTACTCGTACACTTGGTTATAAACCCAGTGACAAAACTATTAGGTGTACACATTCGCATCACACTGCTCTCAATTCGTATCTAGTTTCTAACTCTAGTCGCTTCTTGTTCATCGTTGGCGGTGGGACAAATGCCTAAATGGTAAGGATTCGCATTCAATAACTACCAATTAATAGTGATACTGGGAAGACACTTATCTATCTGGATCCACGCATTAGACAGGCGCCAGTAGACGCACTAGATACGGTCAAATGTGTGAACCCAGCAGGAAACACAGACTACCAAAAAACCATACCTGTTTTAACAGTAGATCAGAATTAGGAGAACAGCAAGTGACAAGATGTTTGGTGAGATGCAGGAAGGAAGCCAGCGTCTCCGGCGTGAGGTGGTCGCGGCTGCAACGCTGAAGCATGTGCGAGATCACCAGGAAACCACGACACTGCAGCATGTGCTGTTGCACCGTCGCGCACGACTCCACCAGGGAACACACGAAGCCGAGGAGTTTGGAACTGTGAAATAAAGTCAGGTTACTCTTGAAAGCTATGACAACCTAATGCGGAAGGAAAACTTTCTACAAAAACTAAAGCTAAATTGGGAATTGATTTTTTTTTGTGTGGTTTGAAATATGAAATTCAAAGGTCTCGATGCTTGATTGTGAATAAAAAACAAAACTAAAGTCAAGGACAAAACTAAGGTCTTCTTTTGCAACTGTGAATGGACTCGGATTTAGCTAATTCAATTAGACAAATTTGATTGGAAATTGAAGTGTTTACGTACGTATATTTTGTACGGTTTTACACGTTTATACGGTTAAATGGTTCGATGTACGTACATTTGTGCTCGATTTTAGTATTTTGACTTTTAACGATGACCATTCAAACATCAATCAAAATATTTATTGCTAACTATGGACGGTCAAAATGCTTGACTGGTTCAAGTATAAAGCAGATACTCCACGTCAAACCGATTGATCTTCTCCTAATCCGAAGTCGTAAGTAATTTACTAATTTCTTGGGCAAAAGATAATAGGTATCTGTAGTCAGAATACCTATACCTAGATGGGATAGTCTCACGACCCTACAGATATTGTTATCTACTTGCATCAGCGTATGATTTATGAAAGTTTCATTTGCATAAAATCGTGGATACTATCAAACGATCACATGTAGATATATTTTAGCTACATGCATGTAAAAAATCCTATTATCTGCTGTTAGTATATTTTGTGGTTTTTCAAGCAAATAAAGTCGATATGCTATAATTAACCTTTCATTCATGTCGCATTATGTTGCTGAGCCAGTGTCCGATTCACAACCGCAATGACACATACTTTCCTATGTGTTGTCTATTTGTACTTAATACTATTGTTGTGTCTTGTGTTGTGAATAAATGTATTTTCTTTCTTTCTTTTTTCTTTCTATAATCTGCTTGGCTAACCAAACCACTCAATTGATTGTAGGTAGTCTTTGGATGAGCTCGGCTCAAAAAGTTTAGACTAACCCATCTACTCAGGAGTGGTAATTTACAAAACAACATCAAATTATTCAATTCACAAAGCAAAGGACGCATCACAAACATCCTCACACATCGCTGCGGAGCGTTTTCGTTTGACGGCACCTCAAATCCTTCAAAGAAATCAAACAACTCACGAGTGGGCCAACATCAGACACTGTGCATAAGTTTGGCCCCGCATTAGCTTTGATGCGAGTTCGTTCGGAGCGGGCCCGCCCGCCTGTGAACGGGTCCCCGATATACGCGATATAGGAACTTTAAATACGTACCGGTGATAGAACATAGGAGAATTTAAAAATTAACCCACCATGACAGTGTCTAGGATATTCCCGCACAAAAAAAGTTAGGGACAAATGTTGTCTCTGGGACGCGTGACGGATTAAGGCTACTTACAACCAAACGAAAACATAGGTATTTATTACAATTTTTTTTCACTATCTTTCTTTATAACTGCTCAACAAATAGTACCTAAAAGCCGGTCAGGCGTTAGCCAATCTTAGGGAAAATTAAAACTTGGAAATTTGACTAAAACCGACTGTACTTTATGAATATAAACATGTATCTAGACCTACTCAGTTTCATTTTCGAGAGATACAAACCGTTGAGCGAATCAGAATCACACATTTATCCGGTTTTTCTAATTTGGAACGTCAACTTGTTTATAGGGAAACGTTTCCACTACACGCAAAAAGGGTTTCCCTTAAGTTTGTCATCAATGCAGGTATGGTATCCACTTTTGCTAATACCAAATGATAGCAGTTAAATGCACTTATTTTAGCAATTAGCTCGGCAAGCACACCGTTAATCTGTGACCATAAACAATTTAGCGTGAAATTAACCAGAATTTAATAACCAGTCGAAATAACCCCCCATGCAAATGTGTCCTCGCAAAATGTCGTCCATAAATCTAGCCGGTTAAACGGAGTCGACACCAGGCAATTAGGGGAGGCTAGGAGTTAGTTTATAGCTCTTATTACCAAGGCGCCTCGAGATGGTTCGGAGTTTGTGAAGCGATTGAGGACCGACACTGGAAGTGCATTTAGCCGTGTAATGTGACCGAAGCTATTTGGAATAATAATGAACGGCTTTGCGGCAATCGGACCACGGTGGGTGTCGCAAATTCGCACTAAGCCCAATAATCTACTGGAGGTGATTTAGTTCTGAAACACAGTGTGATTTACTTTCCGCGAGACTATACAAATAGTATAGCAAAAGCCTAACTAAGTATAAACCGTAACTCGACTTAACTGATTTGATTTACGTGCGTAAAGCAATGATAATCGGGTGATAATCTTTGAATTTCTCAAAATCCGGTGACAGCCTGTGACATAAGATCATTATTCATATAAGTACCAGGAGAACATACCATAACATGGGGTCTCGTTTGGGGTCTGTAGCGGGTGCGTCGTGTGCCAAGTCGAGCTGAGCGAACAGCGGGAACAAAACTTGAACACCGCCGATTGAATTTAACGCACTGTGTATTGAATGTGTAACCACAGCTTTTACTTCCTGTGAAAATAATACATGATCAAAATAATGCACGTAATGCATGAAATTAATTAATTGTTGGATATAACAAATAATAATAATAATAATATCTTCGGACAAATTACACCCATTATTGATCTAGCCCCAAACTAAGCAAAGCTAAGAAGGTTTTTTCATCGCACCATAAAATTTACGAAGAGATAAAACTTATGCAGTTGTACAAATAAATATTAGACACGGC
The DNA here is from genome assembly GCA_037349165.1 of Choristoneura rosaceana. Taxonomy (NCBI): domain Eukaryota; kingdom Metazoa; phylum Arthropoda; class Insecta; order Lepidoptera; family Tortricidae; genus Choristoneura; species Choristoneura rosaceana. Next base: position 793,413 of record JAZBNJ010000064.1, on the reverse strand, counting down.
ACTATTTCCAGGGCTTGTAGAACATGTCAGATATTTTTGCACGCTTCGCTCTATCAGATATTAATGCAGGTGACTAACACAAACCTATTTCGTATAAAATACATATAAAAGAATATGTGACTCAAGAAATAATAAATCTCCTTTGGTTCCTCTACAATGGGGTTTATTCAATGAATTTAAGAGGTAAAGCAAAGAGTCGGAACTATACCAACCAATATCACAAATCACAATATCTATAATATCTGTAATTCTATTTTTAACTGACATTTTATTGTAATTTGCTATTGTCATATATTATTATTTTTTGTATACAATTTGACGATCCTTTTGTGAATACCTCACATGTACTTTATAATGCATTTTTTCATAAGGAAATAAATGAATCTAATCTAATAATCCAATCTATCTCCAGAGTTTGATGATCACATCACTTTGATGTAAAACTCTCCCATGGCTACCAGGGGCTCATAAAATCCAAAGAGGTCTCACCTGAAGCATTAAAGCGTGTGGCGTGTGGACGAAGTACGACACGTTGCCTTTCGGAGCCGACTGCAGACAGAGTTGTCCGTCCGTCGCCACAGGATTATACATAAACACTATGGCCGACGACAATTTCCCATCATACAGGACCTGGTTACACCAAACGAAGTAAATTAATCATGTTTATGAACGCAAACTTTTATAATAATGTGGTTTAAATTCATAATGAGTTCTCGCAATCATTTTAATTATTCCTTCGGGTAAACATTATTCGAAGTGAATGTTTGAGTTGGGACGTACTTAATGAGTTCATAATATGTATGCTAAATGAAAATGCGACTTTGTGTACCTAGCCAATCAGTTTTGGGGAGTTACAAGTGAATATTGCAAGTAGTTTAAACATAAACATATAAAGGGGCTCCTAGACGGGCCATATTTTCACGAAAATGTATAGCTGCAATAGTGTGGCCGGCAGCATCAGCCAGCATTTACGGCCAGACTATGCAACACTCGGCAATATTTTTAGTATGGCCGGGATATATTGCCACATATTTTTAGTGTGGCCGATGAATGTTTAGGGTTTCAGACATATTTCCGGAATAATCGCTTTGCAATCGAAAATACTGCAATATTTCTCAGCCACTTTTATTGTTGTCTCGCTATACGGCATAAGTGCGTCCCTTACTTATGCTACGTGAAGTATGCCGCGATTCGCTCAAGTAGCATAGCTATGTTCGTGTTTGTTTCTGTTTAGTTTCGATGGCAGCAAAGTAAATGCGGACATCTAAATTTTTTCAAAAATGCTTTTTTTACAAAAAAATACTTATTTCCAGACTTAAAATATCTAACGTATCACGCTTATTGAAATAAGGTCGAATCCACATTTTTCTTGTTTTTTTTTGTTTTGATTTTGCTTTTAAAACAATTTAGGTAAGCTGCTGCAACTATGAGTTCGTCAGCCATACTAGCCATGTATGTAGCCCATGTAAAGCCAAAATAATGAGCCATATACTGCTGCAGAAATATTGCCGAGATATACATTTTCCAGCCATATGCTGCATTAAAATGTATTTTGTATTGCCGGGATATAATCTGCAATGTTGTAGCCACATAATTCATTAAAACTATAGCCCGTCTAGGAGCCCCTTTAATAAAAGAACAACATTATTTAATTGTGAAGCCTTCTAAAATTTAGGTAGCTGCAGTCAAAGTCATAATTATTTTATTACATCTATGCATGTATACATACACATTTATGCCACTTAAAATACACTAGTATACATACTGATTTCAGCGATACTAGCACCGATATTTATGCCCTTGACTGTAACTAGAAGATGACTAGTAAATACCTACCAAAGTTATTACTTTTATTTAGTCTGTGATCATTGTAGATTAAACATGCGTAGTACCCAAAAAAAGTATGTGTCTATTTACGATTATAAGTCAGGAATGGTCCGTATAGTTTCACTCTTGAAAAAGACCTTCCGATATGAAATTGAAATTGAAATTGTTTATTCAAAATAAAAATATAGAATATCTAAATATGATCGAACTTAAGTCGGACCGTCCTGGCAATAGTGAGTTGACCAGTATAAGTAGAGTCATTCACGATGACGCGTGCCGTGGTTCTTATTACAATGTCATTAATGTCTAATTTTGAGAAAATCACGCATCTTCGTGGATGGCACTAGGATTTCATAAATCATAATCTTACGATAGAATGTATATTTATTTGGGTCCTCGAATGTTCTGTTACCAACTCTGCTAATGAACCATTTGACTATTGATCCCTCGTAGAAAGGGTCATAATGATTGCACGTCATTGTAATTAGGCAATGTGACGTCACTATATATTCCATGAAAATGCTCCATAGTGGATCAGAATTCAGTTGGTTCGATAGCTAATTCTTGCAAGTCACGAAGGCGAGTGGAATTTACTTGTTGTAAACGTGTGTCTGTGTAATTATCATTGTGCGTGTGGTTATCATAAAGACAAAACAAATTATGGATTTAATTGTCTGAAATAAATAATTTTTATTTTATTTTTATTTAAAGAAATGTTCGACAAAACTGTACAATACAAAGCCTTTGGGAAAAAATATAAGAAATAACCAACTATGAGTAACGCGAGTCCTGCCTTTTCACAACGTAACGTTTGGCATCCTGTTTCATTTTGCAACTTTTCATTTCTCAAACTCTAAAACTGTAAATATTTCAGGATTTATTTCAGGGTCATCCTGTAGAACCCTTTTGGGTTAGGTTACTTTTATAAAAATCCTGAAATATTTACAGTTTCAGAAATATTAAACAGTTGGAAAATGAAAAGTTGCGAAATGAAACAGGTTGCCAAACGTTTTCCGCCGAAACATTAGTAAACCCGAGTAACGTCCCCTAACCCTTGTGACTTGCAAGAACTATAGGTAGGTAGGTACATAATTATTTTAAGCCAATTTCAATAAGGCATTTTCCTTGCAAGCTTTATGTAAAAAACATCGACACAACAAAGTTGTAAAAAAAAACAAAGTCACTCTTGACAATTTCGCTTGAAGAAACATGCCTCATTAGCACAAATAACACAAACATGCATCAATATAACACACAACATAACCAAGAAAACAGGAATGTTAAGGAGGTTAATATTCTACAAGTAACAAACCACCTAGGCTAAGTTTATTGCTCGTACTTCGACTTACATCATGCAAATGGCATGTTCCTTTGTTGACTTAATGCCTTGATCCCACGAATACTTACCTTAATACATTTAAATTAAAATGGACAATGAAAACGTGGTAAAGCTACGTAGGTTATGCTTTTATAACTTTAAAATAAACAGAACATTGCTGTATCATTTATTTCAAATTAGCTCAAAGTAACAAAAACACAAGTAAACATTTATTATAGAACCAAAAGTAAGCGGAGATAAATTCAGAGGTCAGTCCAGAAAATGAAGAACATTTGTTACAATAACACGCCCAAAGGATGTTAAGGGTTGCCACAATTCCTCATAATAATATACGCGACATGTCAGCTCATGTATACATAATATAAAAAAAACTTGTTAAGTAAAACACATACCCTGCTCAGGAGTCGCATTAGCATTTTATGGTAAAAAGTTGGGAATACCCCGCGGCGTCTTGCCGGGGGAGCGATAAAAACTAGAAGATACGGTTACTAAAGAAATTATGAATACCTAACTACTTGCTTAAGCGAAGCTTGTAACTTGCTCTAAGCACAAATTAAATAAAAAATATAATCATCTTCAAGTCAGAGACAGTACTGAGCTAAAGCTGAAAAAAGATGAACAAAATGTAAAGTTTTTTTACATTTGTTTATTTATATTGACGTTTTGAATATTAAGTAAATCTGCATGTGTTTCGAAAGTGATAATACAGTTTCTAAACTTTACGCTGACTCTATTCTTAGGCACCTTTTTCTTGTACAGTCACCTGTATTTAATTCTGCTATAGCGGAGCGTGCAAAAATATCTCACACGTCCCAGCGGCCCTAGAAATAGAGTCGTATCAGATATTTATGCACGCTTTGTTATGTCGTATATAGGTGTTGATGACTGTAAGTTTCCTTTGTTCTATTTTATTACATCTTTTAAAGTCTTTTCCAGTTATTTTCATGACTCTGCCGTCAACGTTTTACGCAATTTTTCGGGATAACACCTATTCTATATCCTTCTCGAGGTCATTTTACAGGATCATGCATTTGACAGCACAAAACAAGCCTGGAGGTTGATTGATTCAAACCACTAAAAAATGCTTTTGTTATTAAATAAATAAAACTGGCACCCCTGCAATGTTAACCCGTTGACAGCCGGCCGCTGAGCGCTAAGAGCTCGGCTCGGGTTACACTCGCGGCTAACAGCAATGGGTATAAGTGTTACCTAACACTTCACAGCCAATAGACTCTCTTAGCATCACACACAAAATATTGGCGTAGATGCCCAAGTTGTTATTAGTCTAGAAGGTATGAGTAGAAAAAATATATAATGACATACATTAAAAGCCGACATTGGTCAAGATTTTGGCTGTACCTACCACAGATTAAAAAGTTATCATATTATGCTTAAATTACAGCACGGAAAAATAATCTGTTCAGAGTTTGTCTTTTGCTATTTAGTCATTAAAATTTAAGTTACAACTTTTATCTTGGCCCGAAAACGAATATTATTAAAGAAGTAAGACCGCATACTATTTAACCGATTAGACTACGTCAATCAAACTACGACCAACTTTTCGTGTTACATAATAACCAATTAAATGAAACCTAAGTAAAATTATCCAAAATACGATTATTGAAAATCATTTTACACGTATTTTTTCGTCGATTAAACTTGTAAATTACGAAGATATAGCCCCTTAGTTATATTTACTTGGACGTGGCGTCATGCCCCCCCCCTCCACTACTGAACTATGATGCACTTTATCTTTGTTTGATTGACGAACGAAAAAAAACGTAGTAGCTACTAATCCAACATTTTTTGATAATATCTAACGAACTTCTTCATTCCTCGTATCTTTCAGACGTGGCGGCGTCGCCAATTAAAACCACTTTACGACGCGACGATAACTTAGTACTTAGCTCCAGCGTGTCTTTGATGCCCTGGTACAAGTTTAGCAACTAAGCTGCATATGTGGAGTTAACTGGGAAACTTCCACATTGCAGTCTGCTAGTGTCTCTAGATATGAGGGATTAAACAATGTTAGTTTTAAAGTTTAAACATTAAGATGAGAACTTGAGTAGCACTATATTGCAGAACGCCTCGATCAATAATTAATGCAATAACAATCAAAAACTTGTGTCGAGCGAGCACAAACGTTTTCTAAATAAATAAAACAAAAAGTGTTGGCAGGAAAATATTTTTATGAGCCTACGCCTTCTCCTCTGGCCCATAAAATATTTTGTTCATGAGAACGGTTAACTTTCCAGCTAGTAAAATATGTCCAAAATACAAAGAAGTTTACCTACTAAGCGACAAACGAGAAAACAACAAGCGTAATCACCTTTCTATTGCGCAATATGTCGCGAGAATTCTGCCATGAATAAGATTTTTCGCGAGCACTCGCATTACATCACAGAGATTTTCAGACTTAAGACTCTTAAGGTCTAATTCCTACAAGCTCTTACGTAAATCAAATTATAGCACAACGATCGCGACTGAGTCCCGCTACGTGATACCTTGGGATGTTCGTCAGAGAGTGACACACAAGTCGCGAATAAATTTATGTTCGTATCTCACTGCACTACTAGATACTTGGGTGCAGCACGATTTAAGATCGAGTGCATCGCAAACATTAATACACACAAATTAGCACAACTTATCAACTTTGAAGACACTTGAAGCACTAGAGTATAATTATCCTGCAACCCTTATGACAATAATTCTAACACAAGCTTGCACGGTAGTAGGCAGAAACGCCAGCAACAGGCATGTCTTCTTTACTTTTACATTAACCAGATACAACAAACATGGGAAAAAATAAAGTACATTTCAGAATCCTCCAAATTGAAAGTTGAATTTTTCCCCAGAAGTTCTAAAGGAGTTAAGTTGACAGTGACGCTGCCTCGCTCGGTGCTGGCATGCGGTACTTAAGTAAATCTATTTATCTCCGTCCCCGACGGATCTGCGACCTAGGTCTAGACTAGTCCTCTTGCCTAATGCCGCCCTCTCGTGGCTTAAGTGCACTCAACTAAAGTACTTTTAGATTAGGCCAGTGTGCTAGTAGCTTTACTGCCAAGCCTAGACTTGCAGTCTAGACGAACGATGTCATTAAGTAAGATTTGGGACTTGCTCTTATTATTAAGCGGGGAGGATTAGAAAATTAACTATTATGTTTCGATTTATACCGGGTGTGACCTGTAATATGAGCAAATAATTAAAAGTTAGTATTTTGATTTTTATCATACTTTTGGGTTTTTTTTTTATTCGACTGGATGGCAAACGAGCAAGTGGGTCTCCTGATGGTAAGAGATCACCACCACCCATAGATACCTGCAACTCCAGGGGATTGCAGATGCGTTGCCAACCTAGAGGCCTAAGATGGGATACCTCAAGTGCCAGTAATTTTACCGGCGATCTTACTCTCCACGCCGAAACACAACAGTGCAAGCACTGCTGCTTCACGGCAGGATTAGCGAGCAAGATGGTGGTAGCAAACCGGGCGGACCTTGCACAAGGTCCTACCACCTGCAAAAAGTTTATTCGGCGACGTCAGTTGTGTTCTAGAATGGCGTACATTAATAGCAGTATTTAATTTGTATGAAAAAAGGAAGATTCAAAGACTCCATTGTTATTAAAAGTCGCTGAACTACTGTCGTTCAGTTTGACGTCGAGGATCTATGAGTTAATTTTTTGCTCGCATTACTGGCCACACCCGGTATTTATAAATTATAAAAGTGTTCTGTAATAATCTTGTGATAATTGAAGAAATCAATCAATTTTAATAAAATAAAGTGTTGTTGTAGCTAAGTATCGTATTATAAATAGATTTGATTTTGCCCCGAGTTAAATGGGTCACCTTGGCGTTTTTATTAATAAATTGAAGAGATCCACAATAATCTGCAATAATGACCATTAAAAAAAGCGTAATCCTCGAGATCAGATTATAATTAGGCACCGTAAAGCCCTTTGAAAAACGATGAGATGAGATTCCGTAACAATATCTGAACTTTGATATTTATAGTAAATCCGGTGGGTAGCAAGGCAAAGTTGGAAAATTCCAGGCTACGGTTGCCGGAATTTAATAAAATATAAGAACAGGGTGTACCAGGGGAACAAGAGTCGGGCGGGGGTGGGCCCATCTCGTTACCGAGATTGTGTTTACACAAAAGTGCACGCAACGCAACTAGCCGCGGGGAATGACTGAGGCAGCGACAACAAGAATAATGAACTTTGGAGCCAGATTACAATAGTAAATTATTGACGTGGCATGGAAGTTAGACAATTGCTGGCTGAGCATGAGAATGAAACGGACGAGCTTGCGGTCCGTTTAACTAATAGGAAGCCAGCAATTGATATTCCAGTCAAGACTATAAAGCTTTTCTCAAAAACGGTGAAAGAAAAACTAAATTAGAATAAACTTTTCCTCAAAATATACTATGACATTTAATTTGATTTAAATAAAATGTTTATGCTTTGCCGCCTTTTTTTCATAAAAAAAACTGCAGGTGTATTTTTCCACCGAAAGAACCACAATCTGTTTCAGATTTAACAAAAAAAGTCCGGAATTCTAACAAAATAACTTTACCGGTCATTTGAGTTGGCTGTATCTGTATATGACTTGTACCAACATTTCCATGGCCCTTTTAAGTTTTTAAAAGGTTTGCGGCTCGACAATAATGGAATTTGAATGCGACATTACTGTCGAGCTAGCGATCCTCAGCAATCTGTTTAAATTTTTCGCTATCCATAAACTATGTCCCCTTCTGATAAGTGAAGAATAATGTCAACTTTTCAGGGCATTGTTTTGTGAACTCAATGCTAAAAAAACATTAGAGCTATTTTTATTAAAAGTAAGAGAAAACTAGAAAAGATAACCGGTTCTCAAATCAAAAATCCGCAAACTACGAAAAGAACGATTCGAAATGTTTTGCAATTTAATTCAGGAAGCACCAATCAGAGTTCGAACCGGTGGAGCACGGAATGCATAAATGTTAGAACTTCAAGCAACTTCCGAATTCACGGAAAGTCAGATGTTTTCTAAAGCGGAACTTTCTTGCTCCCCTTAATACGAAGTTTTCGTGCAGCCGGGACGCAGTGAGCTACGATCAAGCTATCTTTGCAAGTTTTTGACAAAAAATAAATTTACATTGTAGATGCTGCCCCAGTTTAATGAAAAAAATTAGATACTTGATGAATGACACTTCAGAAAACGATTCTGATTCACGTCAGGACATGTAACATTAAAAAGCATTTAACGTTAATTAAGTTACATTCTAATCAAAACCAGTGAGCATGTGCGTTGCTATAGCCACGCGAACTCACTCGGAAATTGCGACGAACAATAAATTAAATTTGTAGTCTTTGCAACAGCACTTCACATGCAAATTAGACCTCAAGTAGGTACGTTGTCGCTTCCCCGCAACACGTAAGCTCCAGCTACCTCCCACATGCGGTTTGTTATTAGTTTTATTCGTAAATTAAATTTCGAAGTCCCGCGGCCCTAACCAAACATTCCACAAGTAATATCAACTCAAGTTCATCACATGCCCGAAACCTTATAAGAAACTTTTTGCATCATGAGAAAGAAAGTCAAAGTCCCCGGAAATCTCTGAAATTATATTAAAAAGTTTGATACGTTTGGGGCGACGTGCGGCGAATGCGAGACGGATTACTCTCGGGCAGCGCGCGGCGCACCGCGGGGCCACGGCGCGGGCGAGCGCTGGCACAGAACTATCACAACCAAAAACTACTGCTGAAATGATTCCCAATTCTAATATAGGCCACAAATGATCTTATTCTCGAATAATTCTATGAGCGCTGAAGATAGCTATTCATAGATATTTAGTATTATTAAATTCCCTCTAAATTTCCGTTATGAAAACGTTATACTGTCCCGACAGAAATACGCAGAACTATTCTCGTAAATACAAAAACGAATTCCAAAGCGCCTCTTCTCATTTTCTATTTCCGAAATTACTTTATCATTCAAAGGAGTAAATCCAATTTAAATGTAGCTAGGTGTAAGCCCCCGGGTCAATGCTATTATCCCGAAATACCTATTCCCGGAAGAGAGAAAACTTAAGGGCGTAATGAAAACCTCATTTAAAAGTACTGTCCAGAGCGTCGGGTATCGCAAGTCATTAAAAACAAAGATTCGCCGTCAACTAAACAGCGCCCAAAAATTATTAACAAAAGCCCCTTAAGAATTATATTAATATTAATTATTTCGAACAAGTTACTTTCACGCAGCTTGCAGCTTAATTTTATAAAGAGAAATACATTATTCAAATGAGTGAGTACCAACTCGTAGGTGCCTGGGGGCGGGGCATTTGGAGAGTGGGCAGCTGGGCCCATGGGTATATACGGGGCTTAGTCAAATCGAGAGGTCTTGCATCCATCGCCACTCGCCGGCTCTTAATTAGTTTTTCCGTCAACTTTTAATGACATTCCGAGCGGCCTAAATGAAAGATAAACAGAGAAACTCAGCGACCATTCCGATATTAGATTGTCCCGCCAAACGAAGAGAAGTTAACTGAATTTGGGCAAAGTTCGATTGTGTTATGGAAAAGAAAATGCCTCGAAAATTGAAATTAGTTGCGTCTCGAAAACTTTCCTCGGTTTTGAAGGCAATTGTAAATTAAACCGATGGACAAGTTGAGAGAATTGTAACTTAATTAGGCGACTGTGCGTCTAGTTCTGGAGTTGGACGTGTTTTCTTAGGGGAAGGAAGTTCGGAACGAGGCCGCCTTGAGGGCGCCGCGCCGACTTTTGCTCAACCTTGGGTATTTACTTTCTCAATGCTATACGATGATGTATTGATATTGATATGTACAGGACCATAGTTCGCGAGATCATTACCCTGAACGACTAAAGCATCGAGTGCGACTGATCTTTTTCGAATAACTCATCAATTACTTTAAAAGAGATCATCTTAGAATTCGTAGGTTTATCTAAATAGTCTAGACAATAACATGAACTACCAGGAGGTCATAAGCATGCAAAGACCAACCGTGTGAAGGCAACGGCATGCCGTGGGCGGGTCGAGTGTAGCTAAACTTTTGACAGCACCGGTGTTAAGCGGGAAAGTTCGGCGATGCTGGATAGCGCCGTTGAACAACTCCCATTCATTAAAGCTATCTCACACATACACAATCTAATGCAGCTATGTGTAAGGCACTGGTCCCACCGCGAGCTAGTAAGCTATGAGCTATCGGCTATTTTCTAGCCCAAGAAACGAACAAAAGATAATCGCTTCCGTGTACATAAAAGAGAGAGTTATATTTTTATAGTTCATAGCTGGCTGTTCACACTGCCGGCGAGGATACTCTCCCACCGCCCGGCGAGTAAGCGATAATTCCATACAATTTTTTACTAGCCGCCCGCCGATTGTCATCTGTTTCTAGTACAGAATTTTACTAGTTGACCGCCGAGCTCGCCGATAGCTGGCGGTGGGACCACTGTTTACTAGTTGACCGCAGCGATAAGCTATCGACTATAAAACTAGCTCAACGGTACTCGCCGAAGCCTGCTTGGCGATCAGAGCGATCATTCTACCTTTCAAAGTGGATGCGAGTGCACGTATATACAATGAATTTAAAACAATCATACGAACTATCTTTGTTGTCAAGTTCGGATGACGATGATGATGTATTTTATAAAAGCGTGTGTGTAGTGGCAGTGGCAATTTTGAAGAGACGGAAGAAAAAAAGGAATATTTTAAAAAGAATGACAAGAAAAATTTGGATGCAAAAAATTAATTATTTCAGAAAAGAATACAGTGAGTTCAAACTAGCTAGTGTGGTGAAAATGTATTTTCAAATTTAAATTCAAATCATTTATTTAGTAAATAGGCCGCAATGGGCACTTTTACACGTCATTTTTTTAAACTACCAGCGCTTTCGGAAAGACCATCATTGCCAAGAAGAATGTGCCGCAAGAAACTTGGCAGAAATCATTTTTTCAAAATAAAATAATTACAAATAAAATACTTAAAAACTACAGTAAACACTTTAACAAAAAATTACAAAAAAAAAAAACAAATAATAATACAGGGATGTATGGGGTCCCTTAGTTACAAAATTAAACACTAACTATATTCGACCTCGACTGTACATCGTATAGGTCATTGGCGAATAGCCCCCCGGCTGAGCTAGTGCAGCGAGTAATCGCCCGTCGCACGCAAACACTCGCTTATAGCCGAGCGTCTAAACTAGCAAAACTATACTCGCTTCTCGCCTCTCGCCCACTCGTTTGTAGTTTATAGTTTTACTCGCTAATAGCTTGTAGCCGCCGGTGGGACCAGTGCCTAAAACTGCATACTGACTTCCAGTACCCAAACGTATCGTACGCTACACTTCATGTTCCAGCTATCCTAGTAGCAGCCATGACTTTTTACCAGTGCCATTTTCCAAGTTGAATAATGATTTCCGTTCAGACTATGTTCAATATTTATATAAGAAAAAAGTAAATGGAAAAACCATACAATATATCCAATAATATTTGTTCTTTTTCCGCCTTTGTCCCTGTTCCATTTTTACACTAATAGCTATTCAAGGCTTCCCTCGTGTCTCCACATAACGGGATAAAAGACAGATTGTCAACCAGACAATGCCTCCCACGGCACATAATTAACTAACCACTAACGTCCCACGGGCGACTAGTCGCACATCACATTAAATCAGGGGTAGAGACGGTCGTTCTCAACCTCTGCAGTTATTGGGGTTGTAATAAAGCCGTTAATTTGTATCCGACCGGTGAACAATGAGGCAACTAATAAATAACTTTACAGTTTAGTCCGGGCTGTTTTGGTGGGAGTAGCGGGGGGCGGGGACAAAATAAATAGAGAGCGATCTTGGACGAAGCTAGATACGACTAAAGATATACTGCTACCGCTTTTTGAAAAGTTTCTAACGTTGGATTTTAAAAACGGAACTGACTAGCGAGTAGCGATCCTGCACCGCCGCGCGGCTTTGCACGGACGTAACTTTGAGAAACTAACAGGGTTAAAGTAATAACTAACACTATAAGGTTAGACGAGGGAAAAAATTGTTATACTTTATGTCTCTGAGAGGTTTTTTTCTTGGATTTTTTTTCTAATTTTTTGTTGCTATTTTGTCGGCATAGTTGCTATAATTTACATCCGTGCAAAATAAGAGTTTTCCAGCATTGATAGTCTCTGAGCAAAGCCGCGAACCAACGGACTGAAGGACAGACAAACAGAGACTATAAGAGTTTCATTTTTGGCACTTTGGCTACGGAACCCCAAAAAGGTTTTTTTTAAGTATACCTTAAGGTTTAGTCTACGTAAAGTCAGGTAAAGTTATCTAACTGATAATGCTAATCGTATTCAAATCCAACGCATCTATAACATTTGTGCTGGCCAGATTACCATCAAAGATTATCTTTGTTCCGGGTACTTGTACCTTCACGATACACTTCACTTGCCCCGCGGGAAAAATGTGCGTAATTGAAATACCAACCCTCATCATGATGTATTTTTAGTTAGCAATATAAACATGCTTGAATGCGTGTTACATGAAAGAAAGAGCAACCCAGTGCCTCTTGTACTGTAGAGTGTACGTTTGACGAACGAAGAACATAAGAGTTTCTCATTTTTGAAACAGCCTAAGGATGCCATCCCTTTCTCTATACGAGTATTATAAAAGTTCACCCTTGCCATTTTATTGTTGTAAGTAGTCCCATGGAAAAAATAGTGAATCAACCAGTAGGTACCAACCAGGAGACCATAATGTTAGTGAAGTTATTTTGATATTGAACCGCAACCGATCTTACGTCATGGAGGTTTTGCGTAGGGTCGTGGACGAGGTCTCCGAAGCGGTCGACACGCACCTCTTCAGTCGGGAGCTGCGTTGGGCACTCCGTCTCGAAGCGGAACTGGCCCTGCCACCACAGGAGCGGACCATACAGCGGGATGTGACACGTGACGCGTGGCGTGGGATCACAAGGTGCACACGCGACGGGACATGAGCGTGTAGGTGCACGATTGGACTCAATCGAAACTATTCGGACATTCAGTTTCTTTAAGAGTCTATCAGATTTTGGTGACTCGTTGCTTTAATGTTACGGTACACGTGACGAGGAGAAAAAGGACAGTGATAGGTTCGTAAGATGCTTAAACAATTTTCGAGTAGCCCAATCGTTTCCCAAAAACAACACAATATAAGCGAGACAAACATACAAAAATAAATAGGAGCGAGCGGCGCGACATGCTTACACGCTTGCATGCTTCAATATCTACGAGCAGCGACGCATGCGCAGCGGCCACTTCGCGCGCTTCATCAGCCAGCCGCAGTCCGCGCGGCGTAGAATCTTCTTTAAAAACTACGCATGCTTCTTCTGTTTCTGGCGCCTTGGTATCTTCGGTTGGCGAAGCGGGATCAGGGGTTTGAGGTTCAGGAGGTTCCGGGATGGACTCGGGTTCGGGGAGGGCGTCAGCGCTGTCAAGCTTGGGCGCAGCTGTCTCGCTCACCCTTTTGTGGTTCTCCGGCAAGCTGATGTTGCATTCGTTGTCGAAACGGAATTGACTCTATCCATTGGTTAGCAGTGGACAAAATACATCGACTCATTATTGGTAAATAAGAAGAAGTAGAGAGTTAACTTTATCTTATCATCTAGAAATTGGTGAACTAAATGAACAGTCTTGGCCGTTTTGTGACAACGTCACTTTGGTTGTTGTGTCAAATAGTTTTCCAATGAAAGTAAATTTCGGTATGAGATACTAGATAGTTGGTTGCTGTATTGCTGTGAATGCGAAGTTACAAGTAAGTATTATAACTTAAACGTAGTTATTTATGCGATTAAGAAAGATACAAATAATATAACTATGTATATGTATTTGATTAATATTATACAACACAGCATTTCAAATCAAATCTTGCAATAAGTTAAAGGGAAAACCAGGACACTGAGAAAATTTCGACAAAACGCTGTTTGAATTAGAAAAACACGGATATAATTTATATATTTATTTCTTGAATTTTTACATGTTAGAAAGATCATCCAACTAACGCATCTCACACCGATAATTAGTTATGCTATTAAATCTTCGTAAATAACGACGGTATTCACAGAGTCAAAACACATATCAAATGGCAATGTCTTTGTATTCTGTGAGTCCAAAGATATGCTTTGAATCCTTTTCATCATCATCAGGAGCCAATTATTGTAGGAGAGCTCCTCAACTCACCTTATATCCTGGTCCCAGGCGGTGCATGGCGCAGATCTGATGCGTGGTCAATGCTTCACCGAACAAGTAGATGGCTGCCATCTGCCCGCAAAACACTCGCTCCTCGTCCAACTCTGCTGTCGCACCGATATAGCATTTGTCGAATGGCTGGAACAAACAAGAATAATTTAATCTTCATCATCATCACCACCATATCAGCCGTAGGGCGTCCACTGTTGGATAAAGAATTCCCCCATATACATCCTGTTGCTTCGGATGGAAGCGGCTGTATCCCTCGTGAATCCGCGGCTTTGACCAGGTCATCCGTCCATGTATACGAGTAATATAATAATCTAGCATAATTATTTTCACTGTTTTGTGTTGAGCACAGGGTTTCGATTGTTGTGTCATCGTCTTTGTGATGCAAGGCGCAACTTATGGTGGCATTTCACTTGGCGTTGTGTATTCGCGATGCGCTATTGATATCTCCATCGCTCATGGTAGAAAAGAAATAGTGCATCCCTTTCGTACACGCAAATATTTCGGTGAATATGCCAAGTGAAGTGCCAGCATTAGAAGTAAGTGATTCGGTTCCATGGAAGTGTCTGTGATAAGCTTTCATAATAGAATTCCATAATACGCAATATCCGCCCTTATATCTCATCTAATTCAAAAACGAAATCTCTACGCAAAATTTGAGCTTCCTATACAGGAAATTCATAAACAGCGGCCGGGGTTTCAATGCAAAACACTCCGTTGGGTGTGTCCCACCGTTCGGCTAAACCAACAAACAACATAATCCTCTTTAATTCATTCCAAAGTACAAGGAGCGATCGAACGGGAGGAGCTTAAGAATCCCCTGCAAAAACCCAGCCCAAATCCGGGCCATAGGTTGCTCATTTATAAGAAAAATAAAAAGTAATTTTGTGTAAAGCCTCTGTATAAATCCGACCCAAAAAATCTGTAATTAAGCCGAGTGGTCGACGTCCCGTGAGGTGCCGGATTAAATATAAATAACTACGAGGTAGCCGGAGATCGAGAGATATTTAGAAGCCAATAAAACGACAGGGTTTTCCGTTCGCTAGATGAGAAAAAACATAATGGGCGCTCGGAGAATTACCCAGCGCGGAATATGACGAGCGTAATCCGATGTACATAGAGAGAATGCGAGGGGGATTCTTTCATGATATTGTTGTGTGCTTAAAAGCGTGAAATATGTTAAATGTAATAAACGTTAGAGCGGAGGGGATTGGGGGAATCTCCGCTTAGCGCGTTACCGATAAGCGCGTTCCGTCGAGTTTTCATAAAGAAGACTACATTAGCGGGCAGCCCAAGCAGCCGCTCACGAGCGGCGCGCGAGCGGAAACATATAAAACAACGTGGGACAAAACAATACCTCTCCTTGCAGTCGGGTAAAAAAAACCCCTGTTTTTTAATCGTAAACAATCGGTTGTAGTTAGTATTATAACAGAACAAAATACAGTTTGGAATAAATAATTACATCATTTTGATATAACGTATTATAGGTAGTACCCAATTAAATAAACTGTTGTAACCTTGTAGGTAGTTTGGCATACGGCAAGGCTTCTCGACCAGAGGGTTGTAGATTCAATTATGTATACACCCTGGTACCACAAAAAGCATGTACAAAATTACAATTCGACGGGGAAGAAGCAAATTCTCCTATCTCACACAGGCCTCCTGAGTGAGATAGGAGAATTTACTTCTTCCCCGTCGAATCACAACACGAACTTCACAGTTTAGCACATCGTCTGTAGGATATTTGCGAAGCAATCCAATGGTCTGTGAGAAGTTCTAGATTCGTATTGGACCTACATGAAAACAAAACCCAAGCCATCCGAGACATTCAAGCCATTGCAAGAGAAAGAATGTGCATAGCAGTGTCATCTTTGTAATGGTGCGAATGTTTTGTATATCCCTGAAATCTTTGTAGGTACATCTCAAGGTCACAAAATCTCCCCAATCTCGATCAATTAAATATTTTATCCGAAATAGTACGCCATCAAGCTATTCGTAGGCTATCTTTATGTTTCACCCCAATTCATATTCCAGTAAACAAGTCCGTAACATTAAGTAAACAAGCCTTAAAATAGATTCATCCGCCCACGACTGCGTCCTCGGATAAGCAAGAATTCTTCCACTGGGAAAACTATACTTGGAATTCTGAAGCTACTCATACCTACTGTGTTCTGAATTCCTGGTAAAGACGGGCCGCTCTCGCTCCCAGCCTGCGCCGCCGGCAAGCACTCCACACAAGCCGTTTTGTTCTCAATTCGTTAAACAGTAATGGCATGTAAATTCCTATTTACGGCTAAAATACTCCACTGCTTAGTCTAAAGGGGGACTTTAGCGACACGTGAGAACGTTTAACGATGAAGGCCTATCGAGTTGAAAGTCGACGGCACTTGATAACCAAGGCAACAGAGCTGTAAAGAGATATCAGCGTCTCGAGCTGAGTACAGTTACTTTTTATTGAAGACATGGATTCAGGGCCCGATCTATATAATTATGCTAGACATCCATTAAAGAGGGTAATGAATGAGCGAAAGCAAGATAAAAATCTGAGGGGCCTGGAGTCAAAGTGAAAAATGGGCAATAGGTATATATATCGAAATGCGTCATTCATTGTACTTATTTTTATTACGTAAATTCGAAAAATTAGACGACAAGTGACGAGTACACACGAATTTCATTTCATTTCTAATAGTACTAGTATAGTACGGTGGAACAAATTGAATCATGACCCAGGTGGAACTTTTTAATTATCAATTTCACTGCTATTTCCTTGACAAAAGTAGGTATGAGATGTCAACATGACATTAGTAGCACAAAGGTTCCACCCTGGGTCATGATTTAATTTATTCGACTGTACATACATAGGTATACGATTTAATCCATCCATACTATAATCCCTACTAATATTATAAATGCAAAAGTAACTGTCTGTCTGTCCGTCTGTCTGTTACGCTTTCACGTCGGAACCGCTAAACCGATTTTGATGAAATTTGGTGTATAGATAGTTTAAGCCCCAAAGATCAACATAGGATACTTTTTATTTCGGTAGAGGGCGCCACCACGCGATAACCTTGGTCCGAGCAGACTAAGCCGCGGGCATAAGCTAGTATAATATTATAAATGCGAAAGTGTGTTTGTCTGTTTGTGTGTTTGTATGTTTGTCCGTCTTTCACGCCGTAACGGAGCGACGGATCGACGTGATTTTTGGCATAGAGATAGTTTATGAGCCCGAGAGTGACATAGGCTACTTTTTATCCCGGAAAAATGCGCAGTTCCCGAGAGAACAGTGCGCGATAACCGAATACCACGCGGGCGGAGCCGCGGGCAAAAGCTAGTAATGTAATAAATAACATTGTTCGCATTCAGCATTATTTATTATTCCACACTTAATGCTTTTGGGTAGTTGAGTCTTTACTTTTATTCCATTTCACTGTACACTTGTTTCTACCAAATTAAATGAACCGGCAACATTGTCATTAATTTTAACTTTTAAACAAACGCAGTACATAATAATAACTTAGAAGACTCAATTAAATTAGATCTCTACCCGCGCTGTGAATTATTTGGGACCTACTAATTTGGTCCTTTGTCCGAGAAATAAATACGACATCAAAGAGGAGGTTGGTGGAAAAAATACGATCCTTAGGTATTCGTTTTTACATTATTACGTATGTTGGCGTTCGCAACAACTTTTTAAAATCGCCTTTTTTGTAATAATTCCACAATAATGATCCGTTTTTATGATTTCGGAAAGATTTCTTATGTTTAGTTTGTATTGTGATCAAATAAATGCTAAATGTTAGAGTAGCAACATGAGGTTAAGGGGGTTACATAACGTAGAGGAGTTATATTTTTGTTTTCCTCTCAGAGTCCTTCTTTGAACCTTATTCATGGTCGGGATCGAAAAGGAAATAACGGTTACCAGGAGTAATCGCATCGGATCGAACGTCTGGAAAAGGATGTTATTTTCTCATAAAGGATTCATGATTCGAACCGAAGAAACTAAAGGATAAAGGAAAAATATCATTCGTTTGAAATTGGACGCATATTCGGAAGTTTATGAAATTCCGGTTATTGAAGATGACAAAAAACTATCGCGCGCTTAAGTTACAGACCCTTTGCTCTTCTAAGATCCTGGTCAAACTTTATTTAAATCCGTCATTTGACTCTTGGTTTTTGTTTTTTTACTTGCATTGTAACAAAATATTCACAAAACAGCATAAAGTACACCTAATTTTTAATTCGTATAATGTTAAATGACAAGTTATACTCATACATGACATAAGATGACTAGGCTTAATTTTAATAAGCACTAGCTGTTGCCCGCGGCTTCGCCCCCATTGTAAATTTTCCAAATTTTCTTCCATGAAAACCTTCTCTTGACAATAATGAACACAACTAAAAAAAAATTAGCGAAATCGGTCCAGCCATTCCCGAGTTTTGCGCTTAGCAACACATTTTACGATTCATTTTTATTTATACAAAAGACAGAGACGATAATTTTTTATTTTTTATTTATCTCAACAAAAAGAAATACATTAAATTTTTTGACAAATACTTCGCCAAACTGCAAAACAGTTTGTTGGCGAATACTACACTCCTTATTTTTAACATTATGTTCCTATACCTAAATATACTCATACCCACTTACACCCTATAATTTTCAACAATATGTGCCTACTATTAATGTATGTAGTTTTATATTATATAACTTAGTTTTATGCTAGTTAATTATTTTCTTCTCAGAAATCATCTATCAAATACGCTTTTACTCTGGTTTTAAATGCTCCTTTACTCATACACTCTGTTTCAGGTAAAAGTTTATTGAAGATTTTTTTTAAATGTTATTTTGCATATAAAATATTAATATAAAGCATTCATGATGACAATTTTGATTATTTTTGATTGTCTTCAGTTTGTTTTATTTATAATTAGTTGAAATATCTAATTTCGGGCTGTTATAATTATCTTTCGCCAATTCTGTTGTGCGAATTCATGCTATGGCATGTTATACCATATTCAAATTCATGCTCATTAGTAGATATTGTATTAGATTAGATGGTAGTTTTACAATAAGATAAATAAGAGGCTCCTGGTGGTTAAACTAAGACTTATCTTTATCTACGGCAGGACTAGGAGCTTAGCAGACAAAAGGGCATGTACCGTCATGTACGATATGCGCGGGCACGCTTGTGAATATTCATACTTGTGCGCGAAACGTGCTTGTTGCCCCCCGAATGTGCATTACGATTACGTGATCAACTAAGGAATACACTATGTTGGCGTACATCACTACGAAAGATTCGCAAAAAACGTAAGAAGGCGGCGCTGATTTATACCGTACTAGCGAACCACCCCAAATTCTTACTGGTGCTGTTTTCAAAGAAAAGGTCTGTAATCAAAGGCACTTCACATTTTTCAGCTCTTTTTCCCAAACACTACATCCGCGCGAACCCGGGACGCGCCGCTCATACGCATGCAAACTACAACTGGCAAACGACAAAATTCTTAGTTTAGGTTCAGCATAGACTGGGTCATTTAATTTGTCGTCACCGCAATCCTTCCTTGTCTATCAGGTCTGATGCGAAAGGGACACGCATCACCTCGTCCCCCAAATATATCTATTTCCGACATGTCAGGGCACTAATGCGCCGCGACGCGGGGATGAGCGATTGATAAATGGACGTGCTGCCTTTGTGACGCCATAGCGTTCAGAAACACATAAAAAACTGTAGTTATAGTCCTATTTAGGGTTCCGTATTTTAGTTGGAAGAAACGGAATCCTTGTACGATCAATTTGTTGTCTGGCTGTCAAGATTCTTTATCTCAGGAACGCGTGGAGTGGAGTAATTACTCCCGTAGAGCAGTGAAAAATCAATCAAAATATAAAGTCATCAACATAGGCCTTGACATCTACGAGTATTAGAGATGATATAGGTAGCAAAGCTAGCTACCAAGTATTTTCATACAAGTTGACTTGTGCCAGCACTGCTATCGGACACAACAAACGTGCATGAACGACTATTTTCGGAGCTAGTAGGACGTGTCTAATATTTTTTAAGCTCCGCTGTGTCAGATATCATGCAGGTGACTGTACCTACCATAGAGATGCACTAAGAAGGAGTTTTCAGAAATCCCACGGGAAAGGAAACTAGCTTATTCTTTATTCACAAACTGAGATGAAGCCGTGCGTGGGCAAGAGCTGGTAATAATGATAATTACAGAAACTCAGCCGACGGCCAACTTCAACGGTTTCCCACTTTTTCTGCGCCAAGTAACTAATTTTCTTTGAATAATTTGAGAAGTAGTACAGATGTCAAGAGTTTATTAACATTAAATGGTACTAGGTGGACCATTAACTCATGACTCATGTCATGACCCTTAATTAGATCATTACATTTACCACGGTCCACACTGCCTTCAATAGTCAAAACTAAGTTCCTTTTAAACAGTTTCTTGCTGTTTGTTGCCAATAAGTGAAAGCGTTGGAGACTTTCCTGTGTCAAAATTTACCCAGAGGACCAGAGTTACATAGTTCACAAAGAGTTCTCCATCTCTTCCAGATATTAGAGACAACCGAGACTTGTGTAGTGAAAATCAGTCCGTTCTATTTCTAACCTGCACTTAGAACGTTATCAATTCAACCCCCAACTCTTCACCTCCTGCATTATCTAACGCCCTCGTACAACCGCTGAATTTGCATGGCATTACTCGTAATAAATTGCTTGTAACGAGACGTACGTGACGAGAAGTCGCAGGTCGTCTGCGGCAGATTACTGAATTATTTACGAACGACCTCTCGCGACCGATAACCAGTTGTACGTTATGTTTCTGAAGTTGACATGTTTAGAAGAAATGTGCGTGATGGGAAAAAAATAGCTAATGAAAAGCAGAACGAGGAATCAGACCAAAATATTATTGGCGCACAAACTTTGACTTGGTATGGTACATAACTACCTACCAGCTTCCAAACTAATTTCTATGTCCAATCGATTTATCAAAACAGTGCACAGTTGAATAAGAATACAGGTGAATATACTCGTACCTTCAACTACTTATTTCTTCGCTCTAAAAAATGTTCAAAGAAATGTTCTTCTAAAAATTACAGCTTCCAAAATGAACTGACATGTAATGCGATTTATCTACTTCAGGTAACCATAGAGTGGTTGAAAACAAAAGCTTGGACTGCAGTTCAGAGCTCACGTTGAATAATGTACTATTCGCAGATGATAAAATCTATTCTGCATACAGCGGGTCCGAGAGGAGCCTGAGAATTAATCTTCATAGCCGCGCGAGTGACGGGCGGGATCCGGGGCTAGATTGCCTCGCTTTACCCCGACCGCCTTATAACAAATTCACAGCTCCGCTAGTTGTCTGCGTCCAATATGTCAGTACATGCCGCCGGGGGGGCCTTCTCTGTTGCCTGGCGCTTTAACGACTCCAGCTTATGCATGCCTGGTCACTTAGCCAGCTACAAAGCCGGATGCGACACAGTATATGACCCCTAAAACAGAAACGTGTCACCCACCGTATTCCCTCCGTTCTAAATATTCGACTATCCATCCATGCAGCATTGACTGACATATTTTTGTTTGGAATAAGTACCTTATTGTATTGGAGTTTATTTCCTGTAATAACTTGTATGTACACCTAAGTTATATCGCTTCATAATTTTGTGCGTGCCATGGTTTTTGATGTTGTTTTCTAAAATAATATGTTTTTTCTGGTCAACAACATCGGTTATATTAAAAAGAAATACCTATGAATAACTTTTTAAAAGTTCAATTAAATAACTCCAGATGCAACTTATGTATAAACGTGGCGAACTTTATTAAGTTCCGTTTACAATGAACTCAATCAGCAAAAAATTAACGAACCCAGAATTA
Source organism: Choristoneura rosaceana (assembly GCA_037349165.1). Taxonomy (NCBI): domain Eukaryota; kingdom Metazoa; phylum Arthropoda; class Insecta; order Lepidoptera; family Tortricidae; genus Choristoneura; species Choristoneura rosaceana. The sequence goes on along the minus strand of JAZBNJ010000064.1, from coordinate 771,152 downwards.
AAAATCGTTGCCATATCAAAAAATGCTGTCAGACCAAGAAACTGGCACCTACATTTGAATTTTACTTCTTGTGTTTCTTTTTATGAGTTAATACACTATATGACTCGTCATTAATGTGGTGGTGTCGCTCCATCCACTTGATCGAGTTCGTCAGAGGAGGATTTGTAGCGAACCTACATTTACGATTTTCTCCCACATAACCAAGCCAAATTCCGGGATTCCTTGGTAGCATAGCAATAGAAAGCTGCTTTTTAATCACATCTAAACCTCCTTTGACGATACCCACGGCAAGAGCTGGCGGCTCGACCCAATGTGTTATTTACCTAATCTAAATTTAAGTATAAAATGTCACTCACGTCATTGGTGGAGACGAACCAGGCCATCTCCGTGCTAGAGGCGAGCTGGCCGTTCACGAGGCACTTGATTTCACTCTTCGTCCAGCGGTTGTAGATGTACACCACCGCTATGGCGTACCACCTGTAGACAACACAATCGTTAAAGAAAAGTATCATTTACAAGAGCATGAGAGCAACGATCAAAAAGTCGGAGACGAAGAAGCGGAGATTGAATACAATGCCCAGCTTGAAAAAGCAGAAAAAGATGAACTACAACCTTCTTCAGACTTCAGATCAGACTTCCCACAAAATAACGTCTGATTCTATCCGTTATTTGAAAGTGGTGTGTTCAGTGAAGTAAGTATATTTGGATTATACAAGGCAGCACATAGTAGTCCAAAATAAAATATTAAAGGTTGAAAAACTAGACGGAAAAGTAACTTAATATTTCTGACAGATTAACGTAACGTAAAATTAAAAGGAAAAGGTTAACGTTTTATTTATTAATCTTCATAGAAATTTGAAAAAAAAAAATCTTAGAACAAATGTCGAAGAAAGAAAATAAATTGTTTAAGAGAGAAAGTCCCAGTAGAGTTGTTAAACAATCGCTCCAATTTAGTAACGGAAGGGAAAAAGTTCGTCATTGAATGCCCACTCAACGGACTTGGAGAAAGCTGCGACTACTTGGAAACTATGCGTTCCCAATCAAACTTGGTGAGAAGAGAAAGTAGGAGGTAATGAAATATACCATTTTTTTCATAAAAGCTTGTTAAGCTTCAGTTGAATGAACATTCGTCTGTCGCTTTCCAAGAGCTTTGCTACAATTGACAACATTTCATATTTCTAAGACCATAATTTGATTCATTCTCTGTATTCTGCTTGGAAATAGAAAGACGCTGATATTTTTAAAATTTCGCTACGATTATTAATTAATTTATTACAAAATTTTTAAGATGTGCTTATTCGAAAAGGGCTTAACTCCAAAACTACGATATAATAGATCCATTACTTTTGTCTAGTCTCTATTAAAAAAAAGACCACGTAAATCATGCGTAAATCTGAAGTAGCCGTTGTCAAAATTATGGCAGCTCCTTTTTCTGGTGCAAAAGGCAAAGGAAACATATCTATTCTATCGTAGTATTGGCAAATTCAGATACATTTTTTAATATTTTGTATTTTTTTAAATATGGAGAAATTAATTATAATAAATGTTTTGCCATGTTCAGGAGGCAAAACTCTTTCAATTCCTGTAGTAATTTATAGGTGTTGAAAAAATGAAATCTTGTCAATTGTTAAAGGAGGAAAAGTTAAAATATGGATTATGGCAACAATGTGAATTGTAAATACTGATGATACAGATTTCCTCCACGCGTATTCGTCAACGGCGAATCGTTCCACGAACTAAGTTGATATTTTTAGATCATGAGAGTGAATATGGAAATTGTCAATATAATCAAAAGAAGTCCGGAATGTCTTTTGGAGCAACTGTCCTCTTTCTGTAACTTGTCATAGAGAGGGATGAAGTTCAACAACAATAAAGAAATCCAAATAGATTCAAATAAGTTTTAAAAGCCTACATTGGGTCCCACTAGTTCGGCAAATGACTGTCATCCAGAGTCACAGAATAAGTAATAGTACTACCGTGCTAGAGTGCCGCATTCAAAAACTGTTTAAAGTAAAAAAAACCGTTTGGAGGCGCCGGGTATCGATCCCGGTACCTCTCACATGCTAAGCGAGCGCTCTACCATCTGAGCTACGCCCCCGGTGATAACGTGGTCGAATTCACTGATATCAAGGAGTTAATTCAAGGCAAGTGCGCGCGCGCCGCCTTTCACTTTACTTTATTGTATTTTAGCTTACATGTTGGTTTGGTACAACGACATTTTGTCAGTTATTAATGTTATAGGTAAATCTTTAAACGAATGTTGATTTGTATCTGGAGACATTATTTACGAGTACCTGGGCACAACATGTTGAGTGAAGTCTAGAAACATAGCGCCACTTCGTCCTACGTCACCGTCCTTACGTATCACGGGAAAATCCTTAGCTTAACTCACGCTTCTCTTACTGTCCGGGGTGCCTAACGAAAATGATCAGTCCCCACTACAACTAACTACAAATTTCAATTCAATACAACTTTTCCTCAAAACCAAAACCAAACCAAACCGGCGAGCATTGCGTCATGCCGCAATACAATGCTCAATTTATACTATTCTATGTTTTTCCTCTCAATTTATTGTAGCCTGAGTACCTATCGAATATATGTAAATAGATCTCTCTCTTCCCCTCTCTCTCACTAGCTCTCCTTCTCTCAAATCCGTCCCTCTCTTCTTGTAACTGAAACAGCACATAAGCAGTCGGTGCACTTACCTCCTGGGCTGGAACTCGTACTTCACGCAGTGTTGGAAGCCCTTGCCGCGGACCTTCATGGAGGTTAACACCAGACAGTTGCCCACGAAGTGCGCCGTGTAGCCCACGCCTTTACTCGTCTTGAAGCTGCGGGGTAAATGCTGACTCAGTTTAGGTGTACACTTGGGTTAATTGACACCCAACGGTTGGGTTCGCCATTCGTAAGCAGTTTTTGTATCAAAGCGGAAAAATGCTGCTAGCGGTCTAGACTCCAATCTAAGATTCCGTTTCAAAGGAATTAGGGGTGGTATTTTTTATTCAGATTTATATGGGGCCAAAAGAGAATATAACCTTCTGAACAAGAAAAAAATGGGTGCGTAGAGTGCGTAACATAAATTATTGAGTTCTGAGGAAATACACAAAATTACAACATATGTATATGTAAAACCTTCTTTTCTGTAGTCGAATACCGCGCCAAAAACATTTCACGAAAAAATGCCGGCCAAGACTCACAAGCTCATACATAACGCTTTCGCTGTAAAAAATTATCAGATCCAAGGAAAAGCCAAGCCCCTTAACCCTGGTTTTGCTAGCCCTACGCCTTGCTTTTAAAGTGTGACAAAGCAGTTTCATAGCTCTATTGCATATTATAAAATTAAGGACCTGTGATATAATTTTCTAGTCTATCGGACCGTACCTACACATACACACTTTGTATCGGATACACTCGTACCCGAAACTCATAAACTGGACGTACGAAACCGGTAACCGATATTACGCTACGCGTCCACTAAAACCGATTTATCGGCCGATTTCGGATCGGAGCTGTTCGGACGACTGTCTCGGACGTTCGTCTGTGTAAACTGCTTCCGACGTCGGACGTTGCCGCTCTTCTTTAGTTTGACTGAAAGCTTTAAAGAGTGAGGACGCGGTTTTAAAATGGACAATTTAGAAGAAATGTATCTTTTAGAAAATTCGTACCGTCATTTAATTCGTGTCTGGGTTAATGAAATATTTATGAGCAGAAGACAACTGGGTGAATTTCACCACCGTTATAGACACTACTAATTAGCTTTTCGATATCCATAGTAATTTTTCGAAAGAGTCGCTTTATTTTAACTAAATATACAATTTATTTTAAGTAAACAAACACACAACTTTGCAGTAGCCGGTACAATACGGACGACAAATCCAAACAAGTTCGGATTCGGCAGTTGATCGGCCGTTTTCGGACGTCAACGGAAGATGGCGGTTGTAGCAGTGAACGCGCTCTCGTTCATTTACATACGTTTGATTCGATCGGCCGAGTTCGGACGACGACGTCCGAACATAGTTCGTACGACAACGGATTAAGTGGACGCGTACCGTTACACTAAGTTACCAGGGTAGCATAAACCACACAGAATACACTTGAATGTGCGAACTTCACTCAAATCTAATGAAAAGTTGTCCGTGGCCGCGCGAGCGGAATGGAATCGAGGTCCGCGGTGTACGTCGACGATTTGCGAGAACACAAAACGGCTTTTAGCACTAATTGGCTACAAAGCGGATTGTTGCTATTATTTTCTGTTGTTTGGTTTCCGAAACATTTTGTTAAGTTAGTTTGGCACACGTTTTCATCATTAAGGAGATGAATTAGGGGTGGTGCTATAATTAAATCAGTGTAAAAATGAAAACAAAGTCTGAGGTTAACTCAATTTTAATACCAGCCAGATGATTAAAATTTACCTTCTTGAGTTTAGAACCACCAGTGACCTTGTCTACGGTCGTACTTCTTATCTTATGACTCACTAGTGAAGTGACTTGTGAAAAAGAAAGAAAACAAGGCAGAAACAGCCCTTTTTGTTTCTCCGTAAACAAAATTTAAAAGCACGCACACCAGGATATCATGAACGTTTACCAGTATAGGTAGGGCTTTTCTCGCTCGATGTTGACAGAGTTGATGGGGTCGAGCCGGAACCACGTGGTGAAGGTGAATCCGTTTTCGTGGGGCCACCTCGCCAGCGGCGGCAGCACCACCGCCTGGGAAAAAAGAATTGGCTAGTTATTTTGTAATCCAAAATCAAAATCAAAATTTTTTTAAACTACCAGCGCTTTCGGAAAAACCATCATTGCCAAGAAGAATGCGCCGCAAGAAACTTGGCCTTAAAAGAAAAGCAAAAGTTGAATATTTCTGCCAGAAAATCTAAATATGCATGAGCTTAACAAAAGTTTTTGATAAATTTAAAATAAATTTTAGATATCATATCCAAAAGGGGAACATATATTAGTATATGGGTATGGCTCACGAGCGTTTTGCCCGCTCGTTCCAGTGTGTTATGAATATTGGATGCATAAGATAACTATTTGCGCCAACTTCTGATACAAGTAGTTTCTCTTATAGGAGAAGTGTTCATCCTTATATTAGTAGAAACGGGCCATCGCTTGTATGCATCAGTATTCATAACACACTGGAACGGGCGGGCAAAACGCTCGGGTTATTATTATGATTAGAGCAAGACATAGACAAGGCAATATGCAGGTATGTATCAAAATCTATTTACTTATAGAACGAATATATCTCGGGGCTTATGATTATGATTAATAACGAACTCATTACTAAAATTACCTTGACGTTTCGACCTCATTATAATCAATTTAGAAATTAGAATATCAATAAAAGTTAGCTTAACTACATCACTACATCACAGAAAAGTCGTCCACGAATTGAAAATACAAACCGAAACATAGATGCACAGAAAAACCAGAAAAATAAGACCAACACTGGGAATCGAACCCAGGTCCTCGGCATTCCGTGCCGCGTGCTATACCGCTACACCACTGCTGGTCAACGGCACAGACACAAATTTCCCTATGCATCACATATCTCAGCTTGTTTACTTTGTCACTTAAGCAGTGACCTAGCGCCATCTATATTGTCTAACTCTCAATGAGAAGCCTTCAATATCTCCTTCGGAACTAACCGTCCACCCGGTCAAGAGATGTCGCTATTAAGCAATCAAATTATGATTGGTTTTTTGGAATCTTTTTGTATTTTTTATTTCAATTCCAAATTTTTTACTTTTACGGTCATCCCGTGAAACCTAATTCGTCCAGGAAAACACTCCAGCAATTTTATCCCACAGTATCATGAATAAAATCCATTAGTATAATCATCATGGCATTGTCAATGATGAAATAACAAGTATCGTACGATTCCTTTTATTCGTCGAACTCGATTGATTCCTGCGAGACGCACAAAAACGTCGGTTTGGCGCGAAAACTCTGCGAAGAGGCGCCAATAAGACTTATCTAACGTTCGAGCCGGGAGAAAGGATCGAGAGAATCCCCGTCTCGAGATATCGTATCAATAAAATCTACATACGAACCGCTTTTACCGAGTATTCCAATCTTTTACATTTTCCAATGGAGCTCGCGTTACTATGTGCTCTAGAGTAATGAGGAGCTCTTGTCAATGGAACGGGATAATTTCGTGAATGTATGTTACCTTTGTCAATTCAAATGTAGCACGAGTTAAAAAGTCGTCGTGTGATCGTATGAGCTATAAATATCATATAAATAGGGTTCGAACTTGAACTGAGCTTTGCGGATGCGGAGTTTACAAAACTATTTAGCTTCGTCTTAGATCGAGGATTCGGTTATCGCGTGCTGTTCCCTCTAGAATTCTGCATAAGCGGGATAAAAAGTAGTCTATGTTACTCTCTGGCCTATATAAACTATCTCTATGTCAGAAATCACGTCAATCTGTCGCTCCGTTTCGATGCGAAAGACAGACAAACATACAAACACACTTTCAGTTTTATAATATTAGTATGGATTACATTAATAATAGCATAATAGTTGCTTTACAGTGAACGAAAACTCGTGAAGAAACCTATACAGGTACACGTGCGAAGCAATCAAATATGACTCGTTCACAAAAAAAGTAGCTACATAAAGAATATAAGCCTTTATAAGTAAATATAAAGTTTTTAGTATGGTAAAATATATCATTACAGCAAAGATATTGTCTATGTAAGAAAAACATAAAATAAATCAACATACCGAGAGTAAAAGAGAATACTCGTAAAATAATTATAGTGTCCTATTGTACAAAAAAGGGAATTTCCATGCGACAACTCGCTTGAACATGTAAAATATCTAAAGACGGCGTACATTAAGTTATGAAAAAGTTTGGGGATTTAATACTAGATAAGCACTAGATGATCTGCCAGGAAGAGGTGGCCAAAAAGGCTGCGTTAAACCGAAATAGGACCCGGCAACAGTAGAATCTTTTCGTCAAAGTCCATCGGCTTCTACTCGAGATTTAGCTAAAAAGTTGAAAACTTTGGTCGGGAACGTAGATAACGTCAAAAAGAGAAATAATTAACAGAACAGGAAAAACAGAAAATCCCTGAAAGGAGCGCCTGTGCAGCTTGAAAAAGTAAAATCTCGGGCTAAAAACTTAAAGAAGTATTTAATTGAAAATCGCGACAGATGTATTTTGTAACGGATGATGAAACTTACGTAAAAAGACATGAGAATGTTACCGGGGCCACAGTTTTATACGCGTGTGGCAGGCCAGGCTGTTCCAAAACATCATATTTTCTTAATAATTTGTATGCTAATGTATTGGCTGAATACAGGAACCAATTTTATTTAAATATCATCTTCTTGTACGTGTTCTAAGCAAATAAACATTTCTTTCTTTCTTTCTTTCAAAAATGCGTGGCTTTTGAAAAATTCGCCCAAAAAATCTTCGTATGGCAAATTGGCAAGCCATTTGCTCATGTGGGCTTAAAAATTCGAGTTTTTTCACTACCGTTAGCGGTATAATTAACGGGAACAGTCAAGCAACTCGCCCACTTTTAGGTATTCAATAAAAATTGATATTTTTTAAATATTCATACCTACATAGAGAATTGACTTTCTTTATTTTAATTACAGTGAGATACACACGATTCAATTGCATTTATATGGCTACCTTTCGTCATGAACAAGCCTTATTGAATGGAGGAGTTCGAAGAATCCGCGCAAGATCGATACAAATAAAAAACTTTTCTGCGAGCTATAAAGGAATTAAGTTCATAATGGCCACGTTCTAAAACAGACAAATATTTCCATCACGAGTAAGCGGCAGGTAAGTTTCGACTTTCCGCTTCCCGCAATATAAATCACTAGCTTTAAGGATGAGGAAAATATAACAGGAAAAACGAAAACTGAAGTGCTTAAACTCCAGGCCGGCAGAAGCTGTGAGCTGCCACACTGGATGACTCAAGAAGCCTTTGGAAATTAACTGTTATTTAAACAGTCGGTTGTTCGGACTAACCGTACTTGTATTATATCTTGGTTTATATCCTTTGGAGTGCTTTTACGAGACTTTAAAGTACATAGTTTCAAATAAATTGGATAGACTTTTCAGCCATGAAGGAGCTGCGAGTACAAACGCCATCACATTTGTAACGTCAGAGACGATTGTGATTCTACCTCCGTTGCTCACATCACAACGTTCACTTTCAGAATAGATGCAGACACGATTTCCGCGGGACACGTAATAAACTCTGAGTTATATTCTTCGGAAATCGGAGAATAAAATATCAAGAAGGCGAGTATTCCATGCGAGGCGGCAACACAACAATGCTCTCAGGTATCGGATGCTATCAATACGAGTGACATAGTGGCCGCCTCCCGGAAACGGGAACCCTTCTCCGGTTTTGACGGGAATTTATGTAAAAAGGATATTTTGCTCACGTTTATCGTGTCACACATATTTAAGGAAAATTTGTGACCATAAAGGACATGTCAAGGCACTTTTATGTTATTTACGGTGACGTCGATGTTATAATGAACGTGCCTTGTGAAATATAAATACTCGTATATATGTGAACATCGGTAGCTCTCGTTTATTTAAAGGTTTATCTTATCGCCTAGCTAGCTGTTAGTCACTTTAGCTAACACAATATTCATTAGTAACTAGTGAAGTGATGAAACATTGTTGTAATAATATTTGCTCTTTTTATTACTACAAACAAGCGTCTTTACAATTTATATTTTTTACTGTTCCAGCGTGCGCGTTGTTGCTCTTTTCTGGAAAACTTTAATTTATCACTCCCGGGGAGCCCGTTTTCTCAGTATTAACGCAGCAGGCAAGCAGACACGGCTAAGAAGCGTCAGTTTGCCGTCAGATCGTTGGATAAGCGCGACAGAGAGAAATGGACCGGCCCAGGGCGGGACAGAATAAGGAAAAAACGGACGCACAGATAGCCCAGTATGTCACGCGGATTACGTCCGTCGAGCGTATTTGAATGAGAATTGCCAATAAGGAGGGGTGAGCCGCTTTAAGGATCTTGAGATGTCCTGCTTGCCTGGTATTGATCTGTTTAACGACGAGGTTTATCGGACGTCAAATTCGACGATATAATGATAAAAACGTACCTATTAGTATGCTTATTGCGTCGCAAAATATGTGAGTAATTGGATGTTTCTTCGAGACGAATAACACGAACCTCTTTGTTACGATTACGATAGGGTATCTCGTTCCGGTCGACTTAAAATGTAGTCGTACTTGAGAGGAGTTCCCATTGTGAGTTGACCGCCTCGCTCGCTCCTCGACAACTAAGTGCCAATTCCACGGAGATCTTATTCAGCAGTTTTCGAGGCGGACCATTTGAGTTTAAACGGAATAGGAAACATGCGTGGACCATAAAGATGTTTATCCAGTATCCGCATTGCGGATGCCATATCGTATACACCATAGATATTAGTCTTAAAAATTAGTCTAGGATTTGTATCACACATTATTCAAAAGGTGGAGCTTCCTTACAGGGATATCTGTTTCAAAGAAACACTCTCTCAAATTGTTTTTCCAATAGTTGCACTCTATCACAGGATGCACGGTTTATTTTCATAGCAAGAGCATTTTTTTTTATGTTAGAGATGCCAGACAAACGAACTAGTGGGTCACCTGATGTTAAGTGATCACCACTGTCCATAGACAAACGCATCGAACACACATATTTTCTACATGAAAATAGCACAATAACGTTTTTTTGTTCCACCACTAGCTTCATGTGATTTTTTCAACTTCCACGTTGCACGAAGCCGGGGTTTGAACACACAATCCTCTGCTTGAGAGGCTATAGGTTAAACCACTCGGCCACCACGGTTTACAATGCCACAATACAACTCAAAGTCCATAAATTCTTAATACGATCCCCGAGATGCCATTACTGCATGATTTAATTAGCGATGGCCAGAACGCCCTCCGACTCGGCCATTTAATAATTACCCACCGGCGGAGTTTTAATTTCCTCCAAAAAACGGCATAAATATTTTGCAAGGCTTTGTCCGATGGCGGAGAATCAATTTGCCTCAAAGGCTGCGTCGGGGCGTTTGAAACATGGCCGGCGTTTATAAATAAAGCAGCTGCTAATAGGAGGTCGTTCCTCTTCATTATGGGTGAAATGTGGCGCAGGAACTTACACTTTTAGACAACGCCACAGAATATATAATAGTACTAACCCAGGCTCGGATACCGGTTAAATTTCCAAACCGTTATCATGTACTTGGCACAAGACCATTTCATTTTGGTTTCGTTTGCGAAACCGTTATTTTTAAACCGGTTTTCAAGGGAATATTTCTATAAAGTTCTTGTCAGATTAACCGGTTTAGAACAATAAAAACCGGTTTATTCCGGCGCAGGATAAACGTCGATGCCCGCTGCCGGCCGGCCAGCTGTACTCGTTTAATAAACCGGTTTATTTAGGTTATAGTTAAGTTCTTAAAAACGTTCGCGTTCTTATGAAAGTTCGGAGTTAAACCGAAATGAACCGGTATTTACCGCTATTTTATAAACCGGTTCCGAGCCTTGGTACTAACGTACAGAATGGCCACGCTCCGCCCCGCACCAACGTTTTGGTTCCATCCATCCGTCCCTCCCAGCCTATATATACGTCCACTGCTGGGCACAGACAGGCCTCCTCTCAGAACAAGTAGGTAGACCGTTTTGGTTACAATGACTGTTTAGTAAAAGGGATGGTATCAACCAAATTAGTTGGGAACCCGCTTTTTCGTGCAGGGATGCTACTAACTTGTCCTATAACTGAGCAGCGACTGTTGTTTGAGTTTCGACTTGGCGTGGTCCCTTCGTCGAAATTAAAATACAAATGCCACAGTAAAATTCCAGGAACATAGCGACAGACAACTATAGGTATGTATATAGTGGTCACGCAAATAAGAACATGCCTTGTAATGACAAAGGGATTTTGACATTCACTCATTCATTCCCTTTCTTAACCTCAACACAAAAAGAGGGGTGTTATAAGTTTGAACGCTATGTGTGTCTGTGTGTGTGTCTATCTATAACACCGTATCTCTTAAACGGATGGACTGATTTGAATGCGGTTTATCTTTTTTGAAATTAGGTTTTATATCAATGGTTCATTGAAATCGGTTTAGCCGTTTTTGAGAAATTGAACTTTGAAGTGATAAAGTCGGGGGTTTCTTAGCTTTTTGTTGGTTAGGTTATATGCAATCAATTCTTCATGTAGCTGTGTCTTCACGTACTTCTTACGCGTGCAGTTCCTACGTAAATTCTCGTGTCACCGACGAGAGCGGCAACAGCTCGGACGAATGCGGAGTTAGCGCGTTGTTTCTAGTTAACTTACTGGATTTTACTGTGTCAATGCCGATTGCCAGCTAATTGATATTCAGCCCGCGCTGCTGTTACAATTCCGCCCTGTTTTTGACAGTCTCAGAACTAAGTGGAATGAATTAGAAATTAAAATTAGCAGATGCCGTGTTGTTACTCTTCGTGACTCTAAGTGCTGTGCCGTCTGTTAAAATATATAACTAGCGGTTAAAATTAATCATTCGGTACAAAAATAGACGACCAGATGGCCTAGTGGTTAGAGAACCAGACTACGAAGCTTGAGGTCCCGGGTTAGATTCCCGTGTAGGGCAGATATTTGTATGAAAAATACGAATGTTTGCTCTCGGGTCTTGGGTGTTTAATATGTATTTAAGTATGTATCTATATATATTATATTTATCCGTTGCTTAGTACCCATAATACAAGCTTTGCTAAGCTTACTTTGGGACTAGATCAATTGGTGTGAATTGTCCCGTGATATTTATTTGTTATAAAAAAAAATACTACAATTACTTAAAAAATACTGACTGCACAGGAAATTAACCAGAGCGCGAGTAGTTGACAGTCATTCCCACTAGCGGTTGTCCGGGACTCCATCCATCTAAATCGGTTTAGCAGATTAAGAGTGAAGAAGTAAAAAACAGAGTTTATAATTTTAGCAAAGATAATGACGTCTATAATGTTATTCAGTTGAGATTTGATACTCGCATTTGAAAACCTCTATATTCACTTATCAGTCGTCCTGCCGCCGACAGTGTAAATAGTCATGTGTGTGTGTTTGTGTACTATTTCATGTTAGAGGCTGGACAGACTTAAATCCATACTAATATTATAAATGCGAAAGTGTGTTTGTATGATTGTGTGTTTGTGTGTTTGTCCGTCTTTCAAACCATAACGGTGCGACGGATCGACTTGATTTTTAGCACAGAGATAGTTTATGGGCCCGAGAGTGACATAGGCTACTTTTTATCCCGGAAAAATGCACAGTTCCCAGGGAAGAGCGCGCGATAACCGAATACCACGCGGGCGGAGCCGCGGGCAAAAGCTAGTAATACGAGTATATAACTGTACTTCGACATTCCAATAGGATCAAGATGTACCTGCATACATAAAATCCCGAAATCCAAACCGAAAAGTCAAGAATTGTAGTCATGAAAATGACGACCACGTCATTCATTGGAATATCAAATAGGAATTTAGCAAAATATTGGAATTTCAATTCAACGAACAGAGCTGATGCTTCACGGGAGCAACGCTGCGCTAAAAAACCAGTCTTCAAGTCATGTTGCTTATCAACAATGATCTATTTGTTACAATTGATTAAGTATGCGTAAGAGTGAAAGGACGGCGTTGGCACGCAGCGCGTATGTCGCTTGCTTACCAATAGGCCTGGGGCGGTGTTGCAAATTGTATCAACAGTACACATACAACATTCTACACGTATATCACTGTGTATTTTACCAACTGAAACATCGGGGGCGTAGCTCAGATGGTAGAGCGCTCGCTTAGCATGCGAGAGGTACCGGGATCGATACCCGGCGCCTCCAATTGGATTTTTGTTTTCTTATTGGATTTTTGGGACGTAAAAAGAGTGAATATTTTTAGGCAAGTACATCTTCTATGAGCTATTCATTGTGACAGGGACGTTACGTATAGAATTGACATTGCAAAACTTGAGAAAAAGAAAAAGATTTATGTACCTACTAAATATTTGATGAAACTTAAATGAAGCATTAAGTAAATTCTTCGAGTTATAACATAATTAAATTATTATCTAAATACTAGTTGCTTCCCGGACTTTACAAAGTTTTAACTAATAAAGATAATTTGCCGCCTTACTCACTCGCACCCATTTTTTACATGGATACAGAAGTGGCCTTAGGGGGTGGCGAACAGGGCAATCGCCCGGGGCCTCGCTCTTGCAGGGGCCTCACGCAGCAACCCAAGCAAATTTAAAAAAAATACATTTTTTAAACTATATTTTCGCATCACATTTTTCACGAAGGACAAAAGGCCTCGCAAAGACCTACCGCCCGGAGCCCCGCAATGGGTAAGGCCGCCGCTGCTGGATACAATACAATACAATACAAATATTCCTTATTGATCACCAAAAACAGTACAGAGACATTACAATATACAAATACATTGTTACGATTTATTGGACATTATTTAATTAAAGTTTTTTTTTAATTAAAAAGACAATGAGCCAAATATGTTGGTGCGTTTGATTCGGTTATTTTACAAATAAATGCATCTGTTTTGAGCATTTAAAGTGAAAATGATAATTTAGTCGATTTATGTTAATTCATAAATGATCAAATTATTCTTTTTTTACTATTTCAGTACAGAGGCTTTACGACTCTCCACAGGTTGAACTATACGACTATCAATCATAAATCATGATTATTAATTAGCCCCTCCCCTTTGAAAAATCTCACAACCGCCCGGCTCATAATCACCCAAAACTACTAGGACAGTATAACGCCCCAGACAGTCTTACTAAAACTAACACAGCTACAGCATAGCACTCACCGAGCCTTTCCGCCCCGGGAAGCTGAAGAAGACGTCCGGCCCGTTCCGGTGCGGCATCTGCCGGAGCACGTTCAAAAGCTTCGCCGAATGCCGCGGCTGCAAAAAGGAAACCATTTAATAATTTGCTTTAACGTTTTCTTAGTCCTGTAGATATTTTAGTATCTATCTAGATTTTATGACGTGAATGGAACATTTTCGTTAGGGTCCGGCTACTCGCTCAAGCATGTGAAGTAAGACGGCAAAATGGTATACCGTACAACACAAATGGCTTTTGGACGCCATCCCCTTTTTGCGCTAAATTTTGCAAAAGGCGTGTTTGCGCATCAAACTCGCTGCATGTAGCCCAAAGATGCAAAAAAAGTGGTGACGTTTTCTTATAAAATTTCGTTTAAAATAAGTCGTCACCGTTTTGCAATCCAACGAATAATTTTTCCCCAGGCGCCTCCGCAATAACAGTCCAATTTCACCAGGGCAACAGGGAACTAACGGAGGCAGGGAGGGAAGCGCTGCGAACGCACCCGCGGTCGGACGTAACAGTTAAACGTTCAATTAGGCGGCCCGCGAGTGCTTTTCAAATTTGCATCGTTGTACCATCGTGTGGCGAGGCGGTTAATTAGACGGCAGAAACGGCATGGTTGCTTTGTGTTTATGTTCGCCTGGTATTCCGTTGAGCTCGCCTTTTATTTTCAGACAGACAGACAAACGACAAATTGCGCGGAAAGCGAATGAAGTTTGCTCTGTTAGAGTCGAGTTTACTTGCAAGAAAAAGTTGCATTACAATTGCGAGGCCGTAAAGCCAACGATTTTGTGGTAGTAAATCGAGCGCTGCAATGTAATGCAACTTGCAAGATTTTTCTTGCAAGTCTAAACTCGGCTTACGAACCTAACAGAAATGCAGTCAATTTTAAAATCAACTCTTTTAGCTAAATATGTTTGACCCTACGGATTGACCTAATCTTCAGAATAAATAAATCATTCTAGCTAAAGTAGTCTCTCCTGAGACTTTACAGTATTTATTGAACATACCCATTTCCCGTTAACGGCCTTCATGGCGCCAAATAGCTGCTTCAACTCCTTGACGGTGACACTATAGCTAGCCAACACTCCCAGCATTTCTATGAGAAGGTCTGTAACAAAAGAAAACTCTACGTCAATATAAATGCCTAAATTTTCTTCACCGACACCCAGGCACGCTATAGGAACAACGCTGCTACCACATTTCATCCAAATCCATTCAGTCGTTTTAGAGTTAAAGATTAACAAACACAGGCACATGCTTATAATAGTAGCAGCATTTATTGCTGTTTACTACGAGTAATCTCTCTTTCTGAATTCAAAGACGTTATACACTTGAGATTGTACATGTAAGTACGTCGACCCCGTTGGGTTAGATCCGAAACCACACTTATAAAGACTGCTTTAGAAAAAAATCGGCCAAGAATGTGTCAGTCACGCCCAAGATAGCGTCGAGAAAAAAAAACACCCCCACTTACGACCATGGGAGATACCGATACCCTAATAACTATTTTTTATACTTTTTTATTTTATCACTTTGTCGGCGTGACTAATATGTATATTGCAAATTTAAGCTTTTTAGTACCAACGGTCTCTGAGCTTAGCCGCGGACAAACAGACAGACGTACAGACATGGCGAAGCTATAAGTATTCCTATTTGACTACGGAACCCTAAAATAGGATAATAAATAGGTACTTAGGTATAACACTCAATTAATATCTTTTAGCGAACAGTAAGACTTCACGTCAACGGTCTGAAAACTTCGAGAACAATCTCGCATCCCCTAACACCACACAGTTGAACACAAATTATTAAGCAGCAGGCCAGATACCGCCGGGGATGAGTGATGAGGTTTTAATAATAGATCAGCCCAGGGTACGCCGTGTGTACACTAATTACTTCCATCGCTTGATTGCACAGACTTGACCTATAGGAGGATTTAAAATGGCAGGGTTTTCAAAGTTTTTTTTTTGTAGCTTATAATATGCAAATAAAATATATTTCATTTCATTTCATTTCATATGTCCCACTGCTGGGGAAAGGCTTCCCTTTATTTCGCCACTCTCATGAGCATGCACCTGCTAATCGAGCTGAAAATCGAGTCGTCCCGCCATCTCCTCTTGGGTCTGCCTCTGCTCCTTTGGCCATCCTTCGGAACCCATTCGGTAACGATTCGTGACCATTGGTCTGGATGCATGCGGCAGACATGTCTAGCCCAGTCCCACTTCAGCTTAGCTAAGCTTAAAGTTGCTTTACGATAATTAGGAAACAAGACAGAGTAATTTTAATACGTGAAAAAAAAGTGTCCCATAATTTGCATGTATTTTTTGTACTTCCGTTCCGTTACTCTCGTATAAGTGTATATGGATTATGGGAAAGGTAACAGAATTGAATACAAAATTTTGGGACACTTTTCTTTTCGATGTAACATAAAAATTTCAAAATCCCTGAAAAAAGTAAGGGGTACAACTTTTAAGATAAAGGCCCAAATATCTCCGCTATCTATAGCTATTCGAATGATATTATAACGACTGCATTGTAAAAACCTGATCAGATAGATAATATTCTAACCAAGATCACTACTCAAATGGCTAAACTGTAAAAAGTACTAACAGTAAAATCTCTTTGTATGTTCTGTAGCGTGCACGAAAGCTCTCACAAATAGGTTCAATAGAATCTATGAAACGCCGCGGAACCAATCGCATTTTTCAGATACGCTATTGGTACTAGGAATTCAGGAACATTCTATGCGGGCGGGCCGGGAACATTCCCGGATTTCCCTTGTTACAGAGATTCCCGGCAGCTTTGCCCTAGGTACAGCAAAGTCCCTGAATACTCGGAGCTGGCCACTACGACGTTCGCAATTCGAACTTCGTATCGTGTCGTGCCGTCCCGCTTACGCTAAAAGTATTACATAAAAGAGTAAGAGGGACGGTATGAAACGAACTTCGAATTTCGGAGTAGCCTTGATTTGAAGCAGTTGTTAAAAGGTAGATTACAAGGTGACATATGACATGTGTGCGCGAAGTGATATGTTATTTGAAACTTCGTATCACCGGGGGCGTAGCTCAGATGGTAGAGCGCTCGCTTAGCATGCGAGAGGTACCGGGATCGATACCCGGCGCCTCCAATAACTTTTTAAACATTCCTAAAATTAGTTTTTGACGTGTTGAAGAGTAGAAGATAGATCAGTCGAAATGACATTTTTAAATGATTTACTGTCACTTGGTGCAAATTAAAAATGAACAACTCGAAAGAAATTATCTTTCCGGTGGCGAATGCACTAGTCCCAAAACGCACTATTAGTCAATACACTCTAATTTCGAAAGCCCCTCTTCTCATAAGAAACTAGGCCCAAAACACCATATTACTAAAAAGGCTCATTCTCGATTTACACGAGAACCATTGAGAACTAGTCCCAAAATACACCTTTCCCAAAATACCTCAAATTGTGTTCACCTGTAGGTGGCGTAATACTTCATTCTCATAATGCATAGTTCTCAAAACACTCTAGTTCCAAAATACCCTATTTTTTTTTCTTTTATTTTCGAATAACTCTTTGAAATTGCTTTCAGCCGTAACCGTTACCCGATTGACGTCAAGAGTATTTTTGCAAAAACAGTTTTTATTGAAATATTATTTTAATTTATTTTGAGCTATATACAGGGTGTAATCGTTAAGTGTAGCCAGGCGATAGTTCTGTAAATATATCTAATGTCAGAAAATTTCAATAATTTTGCGTTAACTGTTGAGTAAAATTCCATTAATAACTTTTTTCAAATAAAACTAGAAATAATAAAAGTATTAAGTTTAAACGCTTCCATACATTAAGTACGACGACGACTTCACTCCTTAAAGTACATCGGTGTCGTAGGTAAGAGATAAAACCGATTGAGATTCATTATTTGCACGAATAAACTGTAATAAAATAGTAAAACTACGCATCTAAATAATGCACATTTTGAAAGCAATTTCAAAGAGTCATTCGAAAATAAAAGAAAAAAATTAGGGTATTTTGGAACTAGAGTGTTTTGAGAACTATGCATTATGAGAATTAAGTATTACGCCACTACACGTGAACACAATTTGGGGTATTTTGGGAAAGGTGTATTTTGGGACTAGTTCTCAATGGTTCTCGTGTAAATCGAGAATGAGCCTTTTTGGAAATATGGTGTTTTGGGCCTAGTTTATTATGAGAAGAGGGACTTTCGAAATTAGAGTGTATTGACTAATAGTGCGTTTTGGGACTATTGCATTCGCCACCGGAAAGGAAATTATACTTACGTAAAAGCAGATGTTTTTTTTGAAATACCTACAATTACAAGGAAAATTGAGAAAATTTACCATCCTGAATATCGTCGAAAATGGAATATTGGCCCATGGTAAAATTGACAAATTTGAAGTACGCCGAAAAAAAACAGTTACTTATGTTTACATATACTCAGAAATATGACGAATTGTAAATATGTTCCACCCGAAATAATTTATTTCGGCTCTATGATTACTTATACTAAATTTATGACTTCATTTAGACAACATTCACTTATTGCTTAATTAATTTTGCTCTTAATTTGTAATGGACAATATTCCATTTGGGTTTAATTAGTTTAAAACAAAAATAAATTTGGTTGTACTTAAGAAGTATATTCAGTACAATTAAATTTGGATAAAATTTACTCAAGATGGTATTCATTTTGGTCCAAATTCGAAATGGTCAGTTCAAGTGGACGATTCTCCATTTGGACTGAATGACAATAAATCTTTTAAATTACGTTTTGAAACATTTTTACACATATTTTTATATTGTAAGATACAAAGAGGATATTTTGCGTATACTTATACCTTCGATTTTAGTAATCCACGAAGACGCGTGATTTTGACAAAAATAGCCATTAATAACATTATATAAGAACCACGGCACGCGTCATTGTGAATGACTCTACCAATGGTAGAGGGTAGAGCCCATACTTTGAACACCACCAAAAGCGTCGTGCTTTCCTGGTACACGCGTAAAGAAATTCTCTGCTGCTGAGCGCCCATTTAATATTAATTTGTGAGGAAATTGCGGGAAACGTGACCGCGGGCGCACACCGGCCGGGCCCAACTTCGTATTTATTCATCAGGTTTTAAGGTGCACATTAAACAATTAATTATTTCCCGCATACTTCAAGAATTCTTTCATATTATTCCTTCTTATAATTCTACGCTTCATAATAGCAAAAGAAACACAGAGTATCGTAATATAATTATGCAGAGAAGGCAACTTTGACAATGTCGTGTTTCCAAGACTTAGGGCCGATTTTTCAATCCTCAGTTAAACAGTCAGATAGTATTTATTCCACAGTTAGCACAGAATTGAATTTTTCAATCATCAGATAGGGTTTATTCGACGAATAAGTCGACTACCTGAGGAATAACTTTAACTGTCCCTTCGACGGCCAGATAACCCGCTATTCGACCGATAGTTACATTTGAAAACAGATGGTGAACAGATGCACGTTTGCATTTTGGTCAGTTCTTTGTTCATATTTCGTATATTATAAAGTAAAAGTGTAATTATTATGGATATTATTGATAGCATTGATGATCTAGCTATTGACAAAGAGGCTGAATTTATAAATCCATCGAAGAAAAGAAGAATCGTCAGATTCAGGCATAATTACTGACCATGTGTTTGGTTCATTTTGTCACGGCATCCGTCTTCTTGTTTTCGGCTATTAGTTTACATTTGCCGACTAAACTCACGAGCAATCAAATTTCAGCAAAATTAAAATTAGCTCCACGTTATACTTTTTTAATCCATTGTTAATTAAAAATCATAATATAATTTTTAATAACTACATATAATATTATTATAGTTTTGCGTAAAAATCCCACAAGCTTGTAACTAACAGTCATAAGTATCACGAAACACCAATCATTTAACATAACCTTAAATTTTGACTGAGACTGACCGTAACGTTTTTACCTGACAAACAATGAAATAGTCTATCCTGCTCTAACATTTGCTTATGCCATATGTTTGTTTCACCTCCCTGAAGTTAGCGTCGAATAAACAGTCGAATAGTTATTCCTGAGATAAATGGTGATTGAAAAATCGACAGCCAGTTATCAGACTGATAAACTATGGAATAACTTTATTGGTCTGTTAACTATTCGACCGTTTAACTGAGGATTGAAAAATCGGCCCTAAGCTTATTACCGCTAGCGGATGACAAAACACTGGCACCAAACAGTTTTAGCAAATTCCGCTGGCGAAGCTCCCTGGAGCGGACTAAATTTACCGCGTCAAATATTTTAAAAAGGCCATTTAGAGGCCGCTCCTTTGGCCCTGTGACGGCAGACATGTAAATTATATACCGCACCGCGCACCACGAACAAATTTAGGGACGTCCTCGTTTCGCAGTGCATTTGCGAACGTGTTCCGCCTTCGGGCGTGAAATAATACAAAGCTGGGATGGCCTCTCGGAGTCCTGCGGCCCTGGTCCATACGTCACCTAATGGGGCCGTATTGTTCCGGGTAATCCAGGCCGGGTTAATCCCGGCCACTGCGTATCGAGAAGTTAGCGGCGGGATTTGAAAAAGTATTATGCACGTGATATATTTTCTGTTATTACGCGGCGGAACGACAATAAGGTAGAGTTTTTATAATAAAATTCCAAAAAATATTACAAACGAAACGGATAAAAATTTCAAATCAATTGTCAAGAAGACATTAATATCTAAAGCGTATTATAAAGTTCATGATTACATCATGGACAGGAATATTTGGAAATAATCCGATCCGCATTAGCGATCCCTTCAAATAGCGAACCTACTGTGTTAAAAACTCGTGATGTATAGATATATTTAATACATTGTAAATCTGTTTAAAAGAATATATACATCGTTGAGTTTCTTGCCGGATTCTTCCCAACAGACGTTTTTCCGAACCGGTGCTAGATTTTTTTTGACATTCATAAGTGCCTGTTATAACCTAAATTGAATAAAGATACTTTGACTTTGTCTTTAAAATAATTAAGACATTTAAAGGTAGTTAAAAGTATAATTAAGAAGAAGCTCGTGTGAAGCCAGGGACCTCCTTCACCGTCATACATATTTGTTTCGATCACAAAAATTTACAAACTACTTAAACAAGACATTATGCAAGAACATTCAAAGACAACTAGAGTAAACACGAGTAGAGTAGACACTGGAAACGTAGCGCCGAGTAAACAAACACATAACGAACCCATTGTGTGACCAAACAAGTTTCAATTCCACGAGCACAATGGTTGCAAATGAAGTTGTCGCTGTATCAATTTGTTAGCCATGTCACGTGACACCAAATGACGCGCCTGCACCCAAATTATTTTGGCAACCGTATCAGCTGAGTGACAGTCGATAGTTTCAGAAAGACCGGGATTTTTTAGTCGCCATCCACAAGCCATTCAGCAAAATATTTCATAAATGAGTTTTTTTTGTAGCCCGTAATATTACATATAATACGAGAATGTTCCATTACTGCACAAAGGTTCCTTTCTTCCACTCTTCCCTATCGTGGGGATGATCCTGGTAATCGAGCAATGATCAATTATGGTTAAACAAATGCAGACTGTACTTTTGTTACTACATCTGAAATCTGACTGAAAGTTGTTGGCTTACTAAAGTTTATTTATTCTTATTTTATTTTTAATGATAATATTACACAATTCCACCATTCAATTCAGCCTATAAATAGAATTAATTTTAAGTTCAAAGTGACCAATAATTTGACTGTTCATACCTCTAGTCATGTCAACATAGGGGGTGAATTAACGTAAGAGCTTAGAAAATAACTAAGTATCACAGCAAGCTCTCGTCAGTGATTTCTCAAATCAATTCCCAAACAAGTTGATCGGTTTCGCAATACGTAAACAGTACAATGTTAATTATTAACGAGATCCCATGTGATCGCATCGGACCAGCGATTAAGGGTATCGATCGAAACGCCCACAAATTAGCAACGTCCCTGGAGTGCTGCGATTTAACAGGTTCATTAGCGACCTCCTGGGAACTCTGAGTACTCCGGGTATTGCATACGGAGAAGGTAAATCCTCCGGTTTTGCACTAATCATACTTAATTAGGATCGCGGTGGATGCGAAAAGCACAGGGCCGGTCTGAGTGCACAGCCTTGGGGGAGGCCTATGTCCAGCCGTGGACGTGGAGAAAATTGAAGCATTTTACGTCAGAATATCTCAATATATTACAAGCTTTATTTCACTTAACCATGTATGTATGTGCAGGTCAAATTTCGCAAGTTGAATTCGACCAACTTTCAGTTCCTGTGGTCGGATTGACATGAAATTTGGCATGCTTATGTAAATCGCGTGACAATACAATAATCTGGTAGTGACATCCTGGTAGTCCGGTCAGGAACGCCTCCGCAGGACAGAAATCTTCCACGGTACATGGCATTGACTTGAAATTTGGTAGCTATGTAAATGTAAATAGTTTGGGTGACAATGCAAGTGCTGTTAACAAAAAGTAAAGTTAGCAAAAAATAGCTTAAACATTAAATTTTTACCAAATACAGAGTTTCTTATAAGCTTTAACGCCATTATTGAGTAAGTTGAACAGAACACTATTTTAAAAGTTTCATATATTTTTTTTTTAATTAAAGTCGTGAAACATTTCAGTATTTAGATACATTTTGTCGCTGCTCAAGGTGTAGTGCGTCGAAGAAAGGTCTAGGCAGGAATGGTCATTTGGTGTTACCCAAGATTTACTAAACTTTCTTAGTTTGCGTCGCAATTACAGGCTCAGTAACTACTCAGGGCGTCCTTGCAGCTAGGGAGCCTAACTATACTGAGCGGCAAAAAACCTGGCCTTCAAATGTATGCAGAATCGGTAATTTTGTATTCAAGGGTAGGCCAAATTTCGTGCCGCTGAGTATATTAGAAAAAGGGTAGGGTAGGGGTAGGGTAGGGTAGGGTAAGGGTAGGTAGCGTTGGCGTGGCACCGTAATCCGATTTCGACCAGATTGCCTAAGTTTCCGGACTAGCAGGAGCCCCACAGATCCCTTGGGCCTTGGAACAATTCTCGAAGGAAGAATTTCGAGAGAGAATTCGAGAACTTCTGTGTTTGAACTACGACATTTGAATATTGAAAATAATTAGCAAAACCGAATTGGGCAAGATATAGGTTTCACTTACAGTTTGTTCTGGCTCTATTCCTCAGTCCCAGGGACACATTTAAGACACAATCACAGCACTTTCAGAGTTTTTTATGAATAATTTAAAAGAGCGCGCGCCGGCCGGCATTCATTTCGAGCTGTCAAATTTGCGCAACTGACTGGTGGCGCCGCCGTGCGGGAGAAAGCGGAAAGTTCATTCAGCCAGTATGTTTTTGATATGTGCAGGAGGTTTTAATGCACATATTACTAATTATATCTGCCCAATGTAACGTACATAAACCCCCCACCGGGAATCTACCCCAGATTCCCCAGTTTACAAACCAAACCAGGGATGGTATTGAATAAGGTAAGTGGACTGTATAGTGTAAGTATTTGTTGACTTAGTGAACTAAACACGTGTAGCTGTAAATTGAGTAAAATAAATGACTTATTTCGAACCTAAAATTGTCATAAATTTGACACCTTCTTGCGTCAAATTCATGCAAAGAAACAAAGAAAAATAAAAATTATGCTGAATCCAATTCCATGGGAAGTGGACTAAGCTTTACAACGGGTCGCGTGTATTCGCCATTCTGGGTTTTTACTTTTACCACCCGTACAACTCCATCAGCTCCTGGATAAAGTTCCGTCACATGACCGAGATGCCATTGAAGCGGAGGAGCGTCAGCATGCATAAGAACGAGTTCATCAACTTGAATATTACGACAATTCCTATGCCATTTTGTCGCTGCTGCAGCGTGTGCAAATAATCGTTTAATTGCAATGTACGCGGACCGATATGTAAATAAATTTTATGAAAATAGTCGATAAGAATTTTTGTAAAGTTGCACTTTTTAGGAAGCAATAATGGATACTTCTTTTGATACGGTAGTTCGGCGAAAGACAACCTACCCCCCACCCTGAGAAAACCGAGGGGGTCGACATAAGGTGCTAACCTTTTAAGTGAAGAACTACAGCTGTAACCATTGGAAATTGCTTGGATATCAGCTGCAAAATGCTCTCGCTGAACGGATTTAATGAGCACATCGTGTGCGTTCTTTAAATCTGATAGAGACGAAGGACCTGTGTTCCTATTAGACTTCGTCGATCTACAATTGTTAATAAATTGAAAACAACGAGCTAAGACATTTTGAAGTTTGCTAAAACTCGAATATTTTTCAGTTAAATTATAAACAAGATTTGAGTCACGTGTTGTGTTTTGCACGCTAGTTTGAGCCAAAGTCGCGCATGGAATTTTGAGTTCTGGCACATTTGCCGATTTAAATTGATCAATTGATTTTACTGGCCAATTCTCTCTTGGTGCGTCTAGCCAGCTCGGTCCTCCGAGCCACTCCGCTGTCGATAACAGCACGGAAGGTAGCGCTCCGCGCGAGCACACGTCAGCGGGGTTGGACGCGCCGCTCACGTGAAACCAACAATCGCTTTGCACGGTCTCCAAAATTTTGGAAACACGCGAAGCCACAAAGGTTTTGAGATTATAACTGGGTGTATTCAACCAACTCAGCACCACAGAGGAATCGGTAAACAAGAGTATTTCATGAACAGAAATTCGTTCAGACAATATTGACTTCGTATATTTGACTAACTTGACTAACAAATGCGCAGCCATTAGCTCGAGACGTGGAATGGTCACTGTCTTCAAGGGTGCAACCTTGGATTTTGCAATGACTAGACTGACCTTCGAATCACCTTGATTGTTAAAACTACGCAAATAGATGACCGCAGCTATTCCTTGAATTGAAGCATCGCAGAATCCTAGTATCTGGTAGTAGCTGTGCTGTTTGACAGTAACCTGGCGCTCGTGGCTAAAATTCGACAACAGCGGGAGCTCTGACATGTAGGTGAGCCACTCCTTTTCCAGTTCCGGAGGCAGCCGCTCATCCCAACCCAGCTGTTGGAGCCAGAGTTTCTGCATGAAGCATTTCGCGTAGAATATGCAGGGAGCCACGAAACCTAAGGGATCATACTGACGACCTATCTGTGACAAGACACTACGCTTGGTGATCGCCTGTGAAGCTGGAAGTGGATGGAATATGAAGGAAAACACATCTTCGGCGGGTCGCCACTGCAGACCTAAAACTTTTATGGACAGGTCCTTGTCATCCTCGAATGCAATGGGCGTTTCGCGGTGATCAGCTGGAACCCGAGCCAGTACCTGGGGACAGTTGCTGGCCCACTTACGAAGCAGAAATCCTCCTCCACTCAGCAACTCTAATAGTTCATCCTGTAGCCTAGCTGCTTCATCATAGCTGCTCACTGACCACAGAAGGTCATCGACGAAGAAACCCTTTTTTAGAACCTTGCTCGCTAAAGGATACTTCTCGCAGTCGTCGTCAGCCAGTTGATGCAGGACTCGGATCGCTAGATACGGACTGCTAGCAACGCCGTATGTGATCGTGTTTAACTCATACACTTTTAAAGGTTGATCAGGTTGAAACCTCCACAGGATGTGTTGGTAATTGCGTTGAGATTTTTCGATCAAGGTCATTCGAAACATTTTACAGATGTCACTTGACAAGCAGATTTCATGTATACGAAAATTGATTAAAATCTCATTAATATCTGCTTGAAGCTTAGGACCGGCGTAAACGACTGAATTTAAAGAATTATTATTTGTCGTTTTGCATGAGGCGTCAAAAACTACTCGGAGTTTTGTCGTGGTACTTGACGGTCGGAGAATACAAAAGTGAGGAATTATGTACTTAGAATCCACAGTACCAAAATCACCTACGCAAGTCATGTGACCAAGGCTTTCATATTCGGACATGAATTTATTATATTCTTCCTTAAGTTCCGGAAGACGATTCAGCTTTGTTTCTAAATTGTTGAAACGACGTAACGCTTGTGGAGTCGAATCGCCGAGATCAAAACTGGGTTTGAACGGGTACTTCACTGTATAACGTCCCGTAGTATCGCGACTGTGTTCGTTTTGGAACAATTGTTCGACATACAAATCTTCTGGTTTTTTAGTGACGTCATACGGCACGTTTTCAGTCTCCCAGAAAGAGTTCATGATTTTATCGATACTACTAGTTTTATTAGCAGAGAACAAGTTGAGCGAGGCTGTATTTGACTCACAATCGTCACTCAGTACTGTCTGACCAGTAATGACATATCCGAATATGGAATGCATCGCGACGGGCAAACCCGGGTCACGTGGTAGTATATTTTGACCGTCATAAATGTAGGGAAATAAGTCACCTGCGATCAACAAGTCAACTGGAGCCGCCGAAAAGTAGTTCGGGTCAGCTAACTCTAGATTTTTGAAATTATTGATAACTTTGTTTGATAAGGTTACTGTAGGTAAGTTGCTAGTTATATTACTTACGACAACAGTATCAGTGCTAAGCACCGGACCAAATGAGTTTCGTGGTTTAATTGAACATGTAACCAGACCGAAATCTTGCACTGGCGCACCTCCCAGACCCATGGGTTCAAACTGACACTTGCGTCGAGACAAACCCAGGCGCTGGGCACACTCTTTTGTCATATAACCGGACATGGCACCGCTGTCAATGACTGCACGTACGGCGTGGTAAGTTCCCCATCGATCTGCGACGTGCACCATGGCAGTGCCTAACAGCACGGTTGAATTTGACGAACAAGTCAAGCCGACGTTTGGCATTGACCTTTGACTTTGATTTTGACCATTTGAAACGTTTTGAATACTTGAAATGTTTTGACTATTTGAACCGTTTTGATTAATTGATGAATTTTGAACAGTTGGAACTGTATCTAAGTGAATACTGTGATGGTGCGGTTGTTTACACAGCACACAACGCACTTTTGACGTACACTCGGACAACGAATGCTGACGAAAGCAATTTTCGCATAATTGAAGCTGTTTCACTTTGTCAAGACGCTGCACCGGTGTTAAATCAAAAAACTCGAAACATCGATAAGTTGAATGCGGTTTGTCGCAAAATAGACATCTATTTGATCGTTCGCTATTATTCTTACTCACAGCTGACAAGCACGGCTTTTGGAACTGCTTCGGTGCACTACTGTAATTAGCAGCATTATTATTATTTGTTCGAACAAAATTCGGCTTTGCAGAGGTGTTAGGAACACTCTTAGGCGTAAACTGAATTTTTGATGTACTAATTTTAACCTCAGACATTTCCAAAACACGCGCCTGTTTCTCCACGAAATTAATCAGCTGTTCGTAAGTAGGTATATCGGTTTGATCTACAGATTGTTCGAATTCGCGCCTAGTGACGGGGTCTAAATTTCGCAATCCCATATAAAACAGTATGAAACTCGATAGGTTACTGATTTTCAAAAGTTTCAATGCTTTAACACACTCTTGATACGTTTGTAAAAATGTGTTTAGACCAGTAGCCGACTCAGTTGACAAAGGCTTAAATTGAAACAGCCGATCTAAATAGCTCGTAGCTAAGGCACGAGTGTTCTCAAATTTTTTGACTAGCAAAGCCCATACTATCGGATAATTATCGGCCGTCACTGGCATCCCTTTGACCACAGTCAATGCCGAACCGCTGACTGCGGAGAGCAGGTAATAAAACTTCTCAATGTTCGTAATATCATTGTTGTTATGAATTAAACTCGTAAACGTGTCATAGAATGTTTGCCAGTTTTCTAATTTGCTATCGAAATGGAACAATTCTAGTTTAGGCAGCCGCGGCTTAGCCGACCGCGAGTCTGGCCCGGCAGCGCCCGGGCCGCGGCCCGCGGAGCGCGACGAAGGTCCGCTACC
Organism: Choristoneura rosaceana; assembly: GCA_037349165.1. Lineage (NCBI taxonomy): Eukaryota > Metazoa > Arthropoda > Insecta > Lepidoptera > Tortricidae > Choristoneura > Choristoneura rosaceana. The sequence continues at coordinate 743,419 of JAZBNJ010000064.1, read as the reverse complement.
GCTGCCGTCACACGATTGCCAAGTGTCGCTATTAGCCTCCGCTACACTCAGAATACGGAAATACATGTCGTCAAAGGTTTGAATTTCTTGATAATTTGGTTTAAATTTCGGGTTTTGTTTCTTATTATAAGAATTTAACTCGAATATGCATTGTTCGAAACATTCCCGAGTCGAATGAAGTTCTTTAAGTCGCAAATTAAATTCGGTTAAACGCTCTGGTGGAGTTGATTTGGATAGTTCAAATAACGTTTGACATCGTATAAAAAGCAGTTCTTTTTTGTTGATAAGTTGTTCGACATCGAATTCTTTTTCGTCCATTTCGAATTAAAAAACAAAAGACGCGCGCGACGCGTTGCAAAGAACGAAAATTGAAAACGTTTATTTTATACGTATTATTCTAGGTAAATAACTTAGATTAGAAATAAGCCTGTTACCTTAAAACTGCGTGAAATGTGTGTTTTATGTGTATGAATGTGTATTTAGTTTGCAAACTGAGGATGCGGTTCGATTGACCAAAATGTTTGAACTACGACATTTGAATATTGAAAATAATTAGCAAAACCGAATTGGGCAAGATATAGGTTTCACTTACAGTTTGTTCTGGCTCTATTCCTCAGTCCCAGGGACACATTTAAGACACAATCACAGCACTTTCAGAGTTTTTTATGAATAATTTAAAAGAGCGCGCGCCGGCCGGCATTCATTTCGAGCTGTCAAATTTGCGCAACTGACTGGTGGCGCCGCCGTGCGGGAGAAAGCGGAAAGTTCATTCAGCCAGTATGTTTTTGATATGTGCAGGAGGTTTTAATGCACATATTACTAATTATATCTGCCCAATGTAACGTACATTCTGGTTAAACCTAACAACTAGCTGAATTATTCTGGCTTAAGTGATTTTATAGAAGATAAAAAGCAGCCAATCCGAGAGCTCAATAATATTATAAGCGTAGTAAAAATCCAAAACAACCCGCTTCAAAATTCAGTCAATCCATACAGCGGGTTAATAGCGAAAGTTTTTCCATCACGCCCGCACGAGTCACGCGTCACGCATTTGTTGTGCTGCAAGCCGAGGGGATCCCTTTTGACTGATGAAGGCGTTTAAACCTTATGTGCTCCTGGTGTGAGGAGTGTGGAATACGGTGATTTTTTTGGTGAATCCGGTTTTTATGGTTGCTATTGTCGTAAATTTAGATTGTATCAATATTTTTAGCATTGGTAATGCTACGTTATCATATCAATCAAGGGTAGGGAAACTCAAATGTTCTAGCAAACTTATATTTAAAAAATAGAAAACTCATTGAAAAACTAGGATCACTATACATTGTCCATCTGTAATCAATTATGAAATTTAGAAAGATGGCCTCTCAGCTTAAACTTAAGTCCAATCAACAGCAAAAAAACTTTTTGTTTTTTGAAAAAAATATTTTAAAATATTAACATCTTTTTTGTTCGTTTACATTTGTACAAAATAGTGCGCGAGTCTAATTTCGCCGTTAGTTCTTGTCTCTAAGACTGTTTTATCAAAAATATAATCTTGGAGGCGCCGGGTATCGATCCCGGTACCTCTCGCATGCTAAGCGAGCGCTCTACCATCTGAGCTACGCCCCCGGTGATAACAACATACAAATACACTATATCTTACTTCTACTGAAGGCCAGCGGCGCTACATTGCGCCAAATGTCGCCTTTCACCCAAGTAAGTATGCTTTAATCTACATACATAATTCAAATTCAAAATATTTATTGCGCTAAATGTTGTGATAAGATCTTAGAAAGTATAAAACGTTCAACATTTACCCTGTTAGGGCACAGCAATATACAAATAATGATAATTATTTATTGTATGATGAAATTGATGAACAAAAGGCGAAATAACAAACGTTTTCTGTGGTTTATTTCGTTATTAATTATTATAATATCAGGATTTGAATATTATGTCGTCATGTTTTCCAATTTAAGTTAGCATTGCAAAAATGTGCCAGCTCACGGGACGCATCGCAAAAAATTTATCGATCGATTTAATTCGCATTAAGCATTCCTGTGATATTACGTTAATATATTAGGTATGGTACTTGAAGCCTGAAGCAACGCTTTGCCGCACAAAATCGTATCGAGTAATTCGCATAGGTTCCTGCGATGTGGCGTCGTATCGCATCGCATCGCACTTTTTAGTGGGAGCCCTCAGTGATGATTATGAATTTCCCTTGGCCACTTGACACAAGCCTCGTATTGTTTGATGGGTTAGGTAAAAGTTACGTCAAAGTGCGAAAAGCCTAAATTAGAAGTTAAAAATACTGTTATTTAGAAGTATAAGAAAGAAAGAAGAAAGAAAGAAAGACATTTATTCACATGTATGCATGTATGCAGTATGGTCTTTCTTTAACGCTTTCACTGCCACCGACGCATATACGCGTTATCGGAACTTCGCCTAGTGCCGCTGTCATAATTATTCATACATTTTGAACGCACATGGGCGTCAGTGGCACCTGTGGAAAAAAAAAAATAAGTAAAACGCCCGAAAAAAGTAGGTCACCCAGATTCATTAAGACTTCATTTCCGATTTTCTCATTACACTTAATTTATAAAAAGATATCAATTGGAGGCGCCGGGTATCGATCCCGGTACCTCTCGCATGCTAAGCGAGCGCTCTACCATCTGAGCTACGCCCCCGATGATATTTCAGACGAATTTCTTAACGATAATAAGTAATTTCAAGGTGAATATGCGTACGCGGCGCGCCAGTAAAGGTCTTTCTCTTCACGTGACTTGTGCTAGTTGTCCTTGTCGCACGCGCTAGATTCTACGGCAATCCTACGAGAAATCCGAAAGTTTATCAGAGTTTATGTTTGTTATTTTTCCAACCTAAAACTGCTGGATAGTTTTAATAAATAGCTACTTTTTCCCCCAAATTCCAGCGGGATCGGGATGAAGCAACGATATCGCAACCGCTAGGCTTTGAGATTTGATATTCGACACCCTCGACACCCACGTGTGTTTCCTATGCATCGGCCATTACTGCAGATTACAATGAAATTTTGGCAAATATGTACCTTAAATTTAATACAATTCCGAAATTTAAAAAGGAAATTACCACTTTAGAATGTATTTACGAAATACGAGTAAATCTCTCATAAAAACTATTTCTTGTGACTACTTAAGAAACTTATTAATATGTTATTTGGACAAACCTTTGATTGTTTATGCCGTAGAATATTTACTTCGCATTTATTAAAAAAAATACCTTGGAGGCGCCGGGTATCGATCCCGGTACCTCTCACATGCTAAGCGAGCGCTCTACCATCTGAGCTACGCCCCCGGTGATTATTTACTTTAAAATTTAATATCTATATCACCAACAGAAATCTACAAGTCACTTTCTCAAATTCCTATCACGGGTTCGGCAAAGCAAAAAAAATGAACTTTATTTTGTACGACAAAAGATTCTTTCTATAAATGTAGAGTCAATTAAGATAAGACATTGGCAAAGTAAATCAGCTTTATGTATGTCACAACGCCTCGAGGTATGTACTTCGCGAAACTTGTTACGAGAACTGGAGTGGTGTCGCAATTTCTGCTACATTAAGTACCTATTTAATTTAAATCTTAAGATGTATAATTACCTAATTCAATTAAATGTCTTTTTACCATAACAGCCTCTATTGTAGATAATTTTGGGTTCGACGTCAAGGACTTGCAGCATCGAATTTTTAAACATGTATGTGTAAAAATATCGTTTATAATTTGTTACATGCTGTTCAAGGTTGAAGGAAAACATCGTGAGGCAACCCGCACGCACAAGAGTAAATGGTAGTTGACAATGTCCCGAACCGCACTAACCCCGTATGGGAACTAAAGCCCAAACCTTCACATACATTTTCAAGCAGAACGCGTGTGTGTGTTTTAAATCCCTTTTTTCTGTGTCCAGTCTAAAAGTTACGATTGCAACGTACGCCAACGAAATGTTTCAACATGTACCCACCTCATAATTTAAGATGTGGCCGTTTTTGTATCAGTTTGATTTTGAATCGCGACTGGCAAGTATAAGTTACGAATGTTTGAGTTAAAAATAAAATAGACTTACTGACTTAGCATAACATAGGAATATTTCTCGAACTACCTATTATTTAAGGTTTGTTTTGCAATGACTACGGTAAGAGAGTGTGGACTATGCTCTGCTTCGCGCTTTGAATAGATTAACATATTCGCATGTTGAGAATCAAATCGTCATTAAACAAAACTTGTCTCTTCTCAAAAATGACACTAAAAGATTTTAACGCGAGCTGACATATTTCATTTAGACTCGGTTTGATTCTTAAGGTGCGAATGACTCTTTGCAAAACAAAGCTGGAAAACAAATGACAAACACCGTGTGTTTATAAACAGCCTTTCCAATTAGTGTATCCTACATTTAATGTCATTTCATTAATTAGTTAGATGTTAAAATGATATTTAATTAGATTCGTTAAAATCTTTAAAAACTAAGATGAGAATCTAAGTGGAATATTTTTGTAATTGAGTGAAATAAATCGATTAATTACAAACAAATTTTTTTTAGGTGTTCGAAAATAAATGTGATCAACTAACATAAAATAAGTTTGGGTGTCCGAAGGTTTTATATTTCAATTAACATACACTTGACACCAATTGACCTAGTCCCAAACTAAGCAAAGCTTGTACTATGGATACCAGGCAACGGATAAACATACTCATATAGATAAATACATACTTAAATACATATTAAACACCCAGATCCGAGAACAAACACTCGTATTATTCATACAAATATCTGCCCCGGCCGGGAATCGAACCCGAGACCTCAAGCTTCATAGTCAGCTTCTCTAACCACTAGGCCATCCGGTCATTATTAATGTATTACTGTTTTGCTGTGGTTTTGCTTCAAACGTGAAAACATCGCTTTGGCCTCGCCTGCCGCAGTGGTGAGCCACCCTATCCCGTTAATTGAACAGCGCCGCAAGCCTTTATTAAACTAAATTAAATTATCATCAATCCCCAAACTCGACGAAACGCGTAATCATAAGAATTTAATATGTAGCTATAAAATTAATGCCCGATAATGTCACAAAGGGTTTTATTATATCGGAATTTAATCAAGCGCCGCGATTAAACTGCCTCGTGGCTGTCGCATTGTTATTATAATTCTAATTTTGATTCTCCATTAACTTGTGGTAATAATTAAATCAATTAACAGTATGGCTGTCGATTCGAAGCGATAGATAACTAAATAAAGTCAACCAAGATTCCTGAACCACTCTGTACTTGGTTTGGATAGGTATTTAAAAAAATATAAACAAAACGACGTCAATTGGTGTCTTAAACAGTCAAATTCCCCGTTAAACTATCTAAATATTACCTCTTTGACTTTCGTTTGACACGTGTCTTTACTTCCTGTAGAAGTCATCTGATTGAAATATTTACATTTCTGTACAGAAATACACTAGTCTAGTTTGTATTTATGCTAATAGATAAGTAAAATTTATAACACATAATTATTTTTGCCTATTTTTGTAACACATAATATCTTGTACCCAAATGGTTGTCTGGAAGAGATCGCTTTTAAGCGATAAGACCGCCTATTGTCTACCCTGTATCTGTGTTTATATTTAAGTTTTATGGTGTGCAATAAAGAATATTTGTATTGTATTGTCTTGTAAAATGTTTAAAATCCTTGAATGAACCAAATTTGGCAGCTGAAGTTTGTTTACATTATTTTTTTTTAAATTAATTAACTAAACGTTTCAAGTATAAGGATAATAGTATATTTTTTATCGAGAGACTGAAATAAGCTAATACATACCCGAGGCTGTTACCTGTTAGCCACCCGAGGTTTAGCGAGGGTGGCTATTTATCCGAGGGTTTGTATTGACTTTTAGTCTCGTGGTGAAAACTCTATTTTTCACTTCGATTGCGAGAAAAAAATAGCCAGTTTGGTATAAAAAGATTAAATCAAAAAATAAAAATAAATCTTTCTAGAGGACTGTGAACTAAATTATCCTGAGCCTTGCCAATGTATTATACCAGCAGTATCTCTATGTACATAGAGATACTGCTGGTATAAATCATAGTAAAGGTTGATACAAAGGCCTGCCCCCTGTACCACAGAAGTTAAAAGTGTTCCCTAAGTAAAATGGTATAATTTTGTCGCATTGTAAAGCACTTGTAACTGTTGTGGTACAGGGTACAGGGAGCCAGCCGGTGTGAAATTACATTATCATATCGTACGTATTGAGCGCTGCTACAACCAAATAAACCAATAAACATCGTCGCTTCATAAAATAAACATAAAATGCGGCGATAAACGCGACTGTCGCGACGCAGTTTTATTAGGGCGACAGAATGTCGGAGGAGATCGCTTTAAAATTACGGATGACACCTTTCATACTGTCATGAGCTGTGATTGGTAAAGCCGACTGCGATGACACCATAATACCTACGTCGTGACTGTATTAGAGCTTCATAAATTGTATGCAGGAAGATTTTTAGGAACAATGCAACTTTGGTGCAGTTGCGATTCAGTATGTACTTGATTTCGTAGAGATTGTTGAAAGTTTGTGAGAGTGTATAATTATCTGTATGTATGTTTTTACTTTTGCGCGCTACGGATGCATGAATTCATATAGCTACTCCGGAAATTTGAATAATCGTCGCGAGCAAATGATGAGGAATTCTTCGCAGACAAGTCGCAGGCGCCGTTGAATATAGAAAGAAACACGAAAGCGACTAGTCGCGCCAACTCATGCTATACCTATAGTACAGGATGTTAGATCACATAACGTACTCGTATATTGACGATTTTACACCAGGAGGGCATATTTGAAAATAGTACGTACGCAAATCCTGATCTTAAAACTTCATACATAAGAAGCTTAGCCTTACTTCATAAAATTGGATGCAAAATGATAAGAAGATACATAATACGAGTATATTTTAACCTTTTCCTACTTATATTATAAATGCGAAAGTTTTTGTGTATGTATGTGTAGTCTTCAAATTTTGGACAGTTATTTTTAACACAACCTAAATGAAGACCACGATATAAATTTTAGGAATTCCCAGGGGAATTTTGTAAAATCGGTTAGTTCCGATGGAGTGTTGAAAGTTTCTCCATGAGGGCTAAAAACATAGTGTCGCTGCTTAAGTGACTAAATAAGAAACAAACAAGCTGAGATATGCGGTGCGTTAGGAGAATTTTGTGTCTGTACTCCTCTCCAGGTGGTAGTGTAGGGGTATAGCACGCAGCACGGATTGCTGAGGACATGGGTTCGATTTCCAGCGCTGGTCTCTTTTTCTGGTTTTTCTGCGCATCTATGTTTTAGTTTGTAGTTTCAGTAGAAGTAGATTATAAGACTCTCGCTGGTGTTCATTTGCTTTTGTATTTTATACACGTTATATTTCCACTGAATTTTGTTCAATTAAATAACAAATAAAAGCAACTCGTCTCCTATTCTCGAAACATCGTCTATTTTATTCTGAACGCGCCCAGAGCGCTGCTGAGGCGATTATCACTCATTCCTGAAAGGAAATGTTTGTTTTCTTCCAAGAACGATACTTAATTTATTAATTAAGATTTAATTGCCGCTGTTGTCTGGAAGAGCAACAAATTGGCGTATTTATTAAATCCTTCTCTATATGAGAATGAGAACAAAGATACATTATTATATTAACTTAAACCAAAAAAAATTATCACTTTTGACAATTGTTAGAACTAAAATCAGTAAATAGTGTTTTTTATCTCACTTGGTATTAAAAAGGTATTATTGGAGCTATTGGCGGTATAAATCAAACTACAAATCACCACAACACCGGTTTAGATAGGTTCTACTTGCCCTGTTACTTTTACACCTAACTATAAAAAAAATCGGTCAAGTGCGTACGATTATCACAACATTGGACATTAGTGAAGAAAAACACATTTGTTTTAATATTTATTTTATTTAAATGTAATTATTTATCTTTAAAGTGAATATACAACTAAATACTCTACGAATATTTCAAGCTTCTACCTGTTGCCGTTATTAATATCGAGCAAAAAACCACGTTTGTTGTATGGGAGCCCCCCTTAAATATTTATTTTATTCTGTTTTCGGTATTTGTTGTTATAGCGGCCACAGTTACACATAATCTGTGAAAATTTCAACTGTTTAGCTACCACGGCTTATGAGATACAGCCTAGTGATAGTCGGACAAACGGGAGGTCGGATGGAGAACGAAATCTTAGTAATAAGGTTTCCGTTTTTACCCTTTTGGGTACGGAACACTAAAAATAAAAGCACCAACTAAGATTTCACGCTTTCTTACTGAAACTTTTAGAAACAATCCTGAGATGTAATTAAAATGACGACCGCAACAAATAAAATCATCGGCCCTGTTGGCAACACCAAGCAAATATTTTTATCCATTCATTCACTTCCGCATCCACGTTGTAATTAATAATATCGTTCACTCACCTTACTCTCTCTCTCTCTCCGTTCATCTATGGAAAAGTGTACATGTGCTCTCAAAAAAATATATTTCATTTTATTTAGAATCAGTGATTTTATTATTAGGGTGACAAAAAGACCTAGCTCCCAACAGCCCTAGTAAAAGCAAGATCTGAAGAGAGAGTAATTTTTATCCAATAATAATTGTCTTCGACCGCACCTAATCCGATGAGAGCTTCGCGGATTGTTTAACGTATCGTGTTATAAGAGAAAGGATCACTTAGCTCCTACAATGCCAAATGTGATTAAGTTAGGGACCTCTTTGAAGTAGTCTGTCGTTGCCACAAGACATTATTACTGTACCTGAAGGGTCCACGGAAAAAAAAGATTTTAATCTCGAAATGTAGAGCTCACAAAGTACTATGACTTACCATTGAATTAAATAATCTGAAAACATAATAAAATGTATTTTTTTTACTTTTAAAGAAATGGTAACCATAGTAATTGTTCGTGATGACTAACTTTCAAACCGCTATATCTCAAAAAGTTGCTTAGGTGACTAGACAATGTTCTTTCCGTGGACCCTTCACCTGTAGGGCACCCTCTCGTGACGAAAAACGCAGTAATCACAAAACAGCGTCTCCGAAAAAAGCTTGAAAATAAGATAACTCCTCCGAAACGGCTTGACTGATTTTTATGAAATTTTTTGTACATATTCGGTAGGTCTGAGAAATAGGACGCAAACTATTTTTCATACTTCTACGCGAACGGTGTCGCGGGCAATAGCTAGAAAATCTATAAAATAAAAAGTGAAATAAATAATTCCATTTATGATTCACTTTAGTTTTTTTGGCATGAAAATTCTTTTACATTTTAAGCTAGCAAATAACAATGTTTTAAACCAGTAAGTGCTACGTAACACCTGAACGAAGAAATGATAATGAAAACAACTGCAGGCACATTGCTCACACGTGTTCATTTTGCCTTGGGACACGGTGAGTCGGTGACCTGGTTTCAGTTTTGCAAAGGTACACAATAAAAGGCAGCGAAATCAAGGGAGCGCGGCACCAGGCAAGCATAAGAACACAATAGGCGTTCAGAGCTACCTGCGCGGAGATATGCATTTGCTTTATGCATTCCCAATGAACGGAGTAATAGTATAATTATTTGCATGTTTCTAAAATCTTGCTAAAATTATAAATGCGATGAGTGTGTGTGAGCGCTTGTTCTCCCTTACGATATAACCTAACCAACATAAAGTTAAAAAAACCCCGACTTTGTCACTTCAAAGTTCAATACCTCAAAAACGGCAGAACAAATTTTGATGAAACGTCGCTAGAAAACCTGCTTTCAAATAAAATAAAACGCATTCAAATCGGTCCACCCGTTTAAGAGCTACGGTGCCACAGACAGACACAGACAGACAGACACACATAGCGATCAAACTTAAACACCCCCCTTTTTGCGTCGGGGGTTAAAAACGGCTACAACTGCTAAATCTGATTAGAGCGAGTAAACACTAAGTCAAATTACTAAATATTATGTCATATCAAGGGGTGTGTTTTTGCTTGACTTCAGTTATCGCGTCTGATAACTCGGTGTAATCTCTGATAATATCTCGTCTGTGCAAATATTAAAAAGCGGAACATTTTCTCTGTTAAAGACCGGATTAGAGCCTGCAGGTAACGCTTGCCCGTTACTATCACAATCATTATTCAGGTTGACTCTTCATTTCGCATTTATTTATCTTGCATTCACGTTTCCCTAGAGAAGGACTTCCATTCCATTTAACAAACTCAATTCGGGTTTACTATATCAATATTGTTCCGTCCAAATTCACTACAAAGTAGAAAAACATCGTTATACATCCGGACGACCTTTCCCGAATATAAAATAACTCGGAAATTATTCAGTTTCGATCTTTCTAAGCCCCATTACGTATTCTATTCCTAAATCAAACAGCTCGAGGATCTCTGCTGGGCTGGGGGCTTTTGTCTTCGCATATTCAAAATAGTTTTTTGTAAGGATTTCTTTCCGACAAGAATAAATTACCTATTTCGTTTACCTTCGAACGACTACCGTTCAAGCCTGTATCAGTGCCCTTAGTGTGAGTTTGCGGTAGCAAAATACGTCTCGATCGCGTTCGCGTTAAAATCTCAATTTGTATGGAAACACGAACATCGCAAACGTTCCGCTAGAGGCGCTGTTCGTGTTTCCACACAAATTGAGATTTTAACGCGAACGCGATCGAGACGTATTTTGTAACCGAAAACTTACACTAAGGGTTCAGAAATATATCTCAACAGTTAAGGCACTCATAAGTAGTTAGGTAGTACATTTGTTTAGCTTTAGGGAAAAAAATATGTAACCGTTTTCTTCATGCCGCTGTTATGAAGAAAGACATAAAAACTCATTACAGTTATTGCGTACGTGGTCAGAAGACCGCAGCAAGCCTGTTAGCTTCACAAGAAAATAGCATGAGGTAAGTAGAATTTATACATATTTCCTCTATACACGTAACCTCCGCTCTTGACTCATAAGCTCGTATTACGAGGTTCCTTTCATGTAAAAACCGTTGTGTTTTCCATGAACGGGCTTGATTCAATTTGTTCATTCGTTTCACGAGTTTTCCTTTCGATAAATGTTTAAAAGAAAACAACGTTTTCCATCGCCCCAAAACGATCGTGCTCGGTGATCTAATTTTCAGAATTAAATACCGGAAATAAAATAAAATACCATTTTCCTGCCTCGGTGACATTTTGACAAGAAACCAAATAAATACGAGAAAAATATTGTGATTTTACGTTACCTTTTTTAACTTAACATAACATCTGAAAGAAACCTGCAGCTCTTTTACAATGGAGTAAGTATATGAATCATGTCGGAATTGATTGCCGCACAAAAGGGACAAAAAACTTCAAGTGAAAGTTAAGGGGGCTTAAACTGATTCAAACTTCGTTCCCAGGACTACCAAGTCATCATAACTTCGAAGTAGACACAGTTGACAACGTGAATGAAATTTATGTAATATGGAGTCGTTACGAAATATTAGTCGCGGTGAACGATAAAAAAAGGGGCGTCAGTTTTACATTCAAGTCAAGATGGCGTTTCATGGTTTAGTTTTTCTTTAACGCCATGGTTTCTTGAGCTTATTGGGGCTTCATAACATTTACGTATTGTTCTTCAAGGATACTACGCAAGTCGGGGTACATGGTAGGTATTTTTTCAAATCTACTTGTTGTTGAAAACTTTAAGACGCAAAAATGGAACACTGCTTTCTTGGAGTTTCTCAGGCATACTAGGACAGCATAACTGCCGTGGAATGCATTTCTGAAAAGGGCATTAAAGAGGGTTACGAGGCCATGCCACGATAAGCAGGTAGTTCATAGGTAGGTAGGTACCTTTTAACAAAAAATTAAGGCGGGGTTTACGAAAACAGGCGTGATTTAAGACCGTGAGAACTATAAAGGGTTAAACTTATTCAACTCATTTCATACGCATACTAGAGAATCAGAAGATACTGGGAGCATGAGGCTTAGTTGGATGTGCATCGGTGTTCTCGAAAATTGGTATCATTTATATTTTTGAGACAGAATTCAAAGACGTCCCCTTCATGGAGTTTCTCAGGTATACTAGGGTATTATAGCCATCTTTTATTTTTCTTGGCTAAGACAAGCAGAAGCAGCCTTGCTCAAATTTTGCCTCATTTCACATGGCTACCAGAAAGTCAGGAAATAACAGGAGCATCCACGTAGACAGTTTTATACAATATCTCAAGGAAAAGATAGTATTTTTTTCCAAGTCAAATTTCTGAGTTTCTCACGCTTATTTCATTAGGTAGGGATTTTGATTTATGTATAACAAAAACCCTAGATACCATTCTTGTAGTTTCTCAAGCAGACTAGGGTAGCATAATTACTGTGAGAATGGATTTTACAGAGGGGATTGAACAGGGTTGCCAGTAAGGCAAAGCAAAAGCAGGTACAGGTACCTATCTACTTTGGTGCACGTAGCAAAAACTCAAGGCGGAGCTTAAAGTGAGTAACAAAAAATATAAAGGTAGCAAAAAATTTAACCGTCTAAATTATTTTCATGGTTTTTTGGAGTCTGTTAAATTTTTTGTTGCACTATTTTTTTTTACAGGATTAAAATGTACATTATCTAAGATACAATAGTTTAGTGTTTTATAATTAGTACTTAGTTTACATTGTAAAATTAGTACTAAGTGAAGGAATAAATCATTTTTCATTTTCAGTGTCATCTTTTACGAAAGATTGCTTTTCCCGGTGCAGAGATGTTCAGTATTGAGGAGTCCTGGTGCTTCCCCTCACCACCCGTTTCATTTCACCATGTGTATTACGACGAGCATAAATTGCTTAGCAACTGTGTTAAAATACTTGAAATTCAACCCATGAAGTACTTGTTTTTGAGCAGTAGCTCTTTTGGTCGAATGTGGTCTTCATCGTTAGTTCCACTTCACCTAATGATGATTTTCAAAAGCAAATCCACAAGTTACTACTAAATATATCCAAATTACCATAGGTGTCCCTACAATATTTTTAAGAGTTCCTTCGATTTCCCTAGGATCCAATCATCAGATCCTGATTATGGGACCTCATTGAAGGCATTCCTAAACGAATTAAAAACAATTTTTTCAAACCGAGTTCTGATGTAACAAACTAAAAAATATGCAACCGCATTAATAACCTCCTCCTTTTTTGAAGTCGGTTGAAAATGAAGGCAAAATAAGACCGTGGGAACTCATTCGTCTCAGTTCACATGGCTACTAGAAAATCAGAAGAGAACAGGAGGCACCCGAGTCAACATTTTAAAATGTGTAGAGGGCATATATGGAAACATTCTAAAAGGAATAGATGCTTGAAGGAATAGACATAAAGTGTCACATAGATACTAGAGCACCATAAAGACAATGAAGCTGCAGAAAAAGTATGTTGAGTATTTTTTACATATTGCATAATGAGGGCTATCGTTTTTTCTCTCACTAGATGGCGCCACTGTTGCGTGAGGTTTTTAAAAGTCTGTTATAACGGCCGTGAAAACAAAGTTTAGATTAAAATCATATTTATTACATCGTAAAACAGTACCATAAACATATTGATCAACCACAGTATAACATAATCCCGTTTTGTTCGGAAAAAAGAGAGGGCAAAAGTTTTCGAAAGACAAAACTGTCTCAAATTACAGACGATCATTGCCCCTCATCGCATAATTGCCATAATTAATTTCAGGTAATGCGAAATATTCACAAAATTATTCTAATTATAAATAAACCCGCATAGCTCACCCAAAAACTATGAGATTTGACATTTCGTTGACCTCACGCTACACTAGCGCCTCTAGCGGAAAATTCATTCGCGATAGCCCCCATTGACAAGAATACGAGTCACTTTCCTCTTTCATAAACAGCTGATCCTTTAAGACGTTCATTTTCTTGATATTTCTCAGGTGTACCAGGGCAACAAAATGCATTAGGAGATACACAGCGCGACGAAGGGAGCGGAAACGAGGGTTGATTTTGTAAGCGCACAGGGACAAATTAGGTAAGTACTTCGATTATTCAACTTCCAAGAAATACAAGTTAAAATGAAATCTTTAATTTCACAATATACTAAAATTACTTATTTATTCCTTACCCCAACCAGAGGGCGTATTGCCTAACGTTTATGACACTCGCGATTGCAATCAAATGATAGTTTTTGTATGGGAAATCTGTCATTTTATTGCAATCGCGAGCATCAGACACGATGTTGAATTTCTAAAGTAATGAATCTCGCAGGGCGGTGTTGCCAGTGCGGCCGGCGGCTCGCTTATTAAGCAACCTTGCATTTCGCAGGGTACAGCTTAATTCGGTCCCTAAGAACAATTTCCTTGGGACCAGGGCAACGTAAATAATTTAACATTTATAAATGCTTCTACTAATTTGTTGGGGTCTGCAAAGTTGCTTGCTTTTTCTAATTTATTTTCTAAAATGATAATGCCACGGCCCCGGGGTGCGTCATTGAGAAATTTTTGGGGTTGTTTCCTTATAGGTTAGTAGAAGATTATATGGACTAATATGCCTAAACCTCAAATTTAATCTATATATATAAAATTCAAAGTCCTGACTGACTGACTGACTGACTGATATATCAACGCACAGCCCAAACCACTGGATCTAGAGACTTGAAATTTTGCACATAGATACCTTACACAATGTAGGCATCCGCTAAGGAAGGATTTTTGGAAATTCCCACGGGAATCGGAAAAATCGTGATTTATATATTCGATTCTGAGTGACCCTACCTCAGTAACTATAATAACTAGACTGCGACGAAAATTTGCTAATATAATTCTCCGAAAAATCAATTAAAACACGAACATAAAGATCGTAGAAAGTAAATCTGTGTTACCCCAAATTTAACGCGAGCGAAGCCGCGGGCAAAAGCTAGTCTTATATAATACAGAATTGTCATAGTGATTGTATCCTCTATTAGTTGAAGAAAATTAGATTGCAATGTATGGAAAAATTGGCAAAATTAAAGCAAGAGGTTTATCTATCAGGATATGTAGGTTATGGAGAAAAAATAAATTTTACCCACTCTCCCCCCCCCTCCGGGGGGAGCGTCACCCCCCCGCGCCCACGAATATGTCCCGGATCGCGGTATTTTCCAGTATAAAAGAAAACCGTAGACGATACATAAAAAGTGTGTAGGAACGAAATAATCCTAGATAAATTTACTATAAACCTTTTATACATACAAAAGCGATACCACTTCCAGTTTCAGCGCAATCTGGCACCAAATACGAACATTTTTAATAATTTATCCAGTTTTTTTTGTTAATTGTTTAGTTTTTTCAATTATTTCACACTTTACCGCCAAGATATGTATGACTAAAGTAAAGAACAGGATATCTTCTTTATAAAAAGGTATAATTCATTTCTAAACTCATTCATTTGACGCTGCTATGCTATTTTGAAAATTCACCATAATCAGCTACTGCGACATTAACTTAGGAAAAAGTACCAAAAAAAAAACTATTTAGTCCGAAAGTAAGATTATAATAAAATGTTACACATTTTTTAGGGTTCCGTAGCCAAAATGGCAAAAGCGGAACCCTCATAGTTGCGCCATGTCTGTCTGTCTGTCTGTCTGTCCGTTCTCGGCTTTGCTGAGAGACTATCAATGCCAGAAAGCTGTAATTTTGCACGAATATATATGTAAATTATGCCGACAAAACAGTGTAATAAAAAATTAAAAAAAAAAATTTTTTTTAGTACCTCCCATAGACGTAAAGTGGGGGTGTTTTTTTTTTTCTCATCCAAGCTTGTAGTGTGGGGTATCGTTGGATAGGTTTTTTAAAATCATTAGGGGGTTGCTAAAACAATTTTTCCATTCAGTGATTCATTTGCAAAATATTAAACTTTAAAGCGCAAATTTTCATTAAAATCGGGCGTCCCCCCCTCTAAAATCTAAACCGGTGGGTAGAAAAAATTAAAAAAAAATCAGGACGATAGTAAGTATATCCAACTTGCAAGGAAAACTATAATGGTTAAGTTTTCTTGAGAATTATTAGTACTTTAAGAATAAATTGCAGCCTAAGGTATAAATATACCTAAACCGTCCGTCTGTCATAGCCAATTTGATCCGAAACTACTAGACCGATTGAATTCAAATTTAGTTCACCTATGTAAATTGATGACCCAAACACGGACGTGTAAAGTAAATTAATTAATTTTAAACACGGGGGCCAGTTTGGGGGGATGGGGGGGGGGGTAAATTAGAAAAAAAATGTAGAAACTATATCATGTGACATATCAAATGAAAGGGTACATTATGAAAATCTCAAATATATATTTTACATTATTTTAAATTAATCCGTTTTGAAGTTATTTAAGAAAATAGGTGAAAGTTAACCATTTCCCCGCCCCTATCTCCTAAAAGCCCAGCAGGGCCTAAATTTTTTTTTTAAATACAGAAAATAGGTCCATACCTATAGCTTATAGGAAAACATATGAGAATCTAATGGTATTTAAAGTAACACCATTTAACCAGTATGAACATTTATATTTCGCTGAATGGCCAAATGAACTAAATTAAAAAAATAGCATAGCAATGGTAAATGAAAGATTTTAGAAATTAATTATACCTTTTTATAAAGAAAATATTCTATTCTTTACTTCTGTCATACATATCTTGGCGGTAAAATGTGAAGTATTTGAGAAAACTAACCTTTTAGCCGAAAAAATATATTAATTATAAAAAAAGTTAGTATTTGGTATCATATTGCGCTGGAACTATAAGTGATATCGCTTTTAAATGTATGAAAGGTTTATAGTAAATTTATCAAGGATTATTTCGTTCCTACACACTTTTTATGTATCATGTACGGTTTTCTTTTATAATGGAAAATACCGCGATCCGGGACATATTCGGGGGCGCGGGGGGGTGACGCTCCCCCCGGAGGGGGGGGGGGGGGGGGAGAGTGGGTAAAATTTATTTTTTCTCTATAACCTACATATCCTGATAGATAAACCTATTGCTTTAATTTTGCCAAATTTTGATCTAATTGTACTGAACTATATGGTGCAGACCTTACAACTCCCAGCCGATGGACCAATTGGTTGGTGAATTTATCGGCTATTAAACGAAAGTAGGTATCCTGTTATGTAATGTAGTGGCTAAGTATTATGTAATCTGTGTGCCTACGAATAAAAGAGACAGGTTACAGGTTACTTCTGTTATCAGCGACATCGGTTTCAACGTACAAAAATACAAATACAAAAATACAAAATAATTTATTTCACCAAAAGAGATAACAGTATATACAACTTAGTAATCCGTCAGAGGCCAAACTAGGCTAAGCCTGTATCTTGGCCCTCTGCGAGTGCGGTTGACAAAATTACAATTATATTACTACCAATTTATATTACTACCAATAGACCAAAAGGATACAAATGTTCTAGATTATAAAAATTTTGGTGGTTACACATTAAAAATAAGCTACAAATAGATACAAATTCAAATAAATATATGTGTGTGTGTGTGTGTGTGTGTGTGTGTGTGTGTGTGTGTGTGTGTGTGTGTGTGTGTGTGTGTGTGTGTGTGTGTGTGTGTGTGTGTGTGTGTGTGTGTGTGTGTGTGTGTGTGTGTGTGTGTGTGTGTGTGTGTGTGTGTGTGTGTGTGTGTGTGTGTGTGTGTGTGTGTGTGTGTGTGTGTGTGTGTGTGTGTGTGTGTGTGTGTGTGTGTGTGTGTGTGTGTGTGTGTGTGTGTGTGTGTGTGTGTGTGTGTGTGTGTATAGATGAGGTTTATTTTTTCTTAATCGCTTCAATAATATCCTCCGTTTCACTATAATTCCGTGTGATTAACCACTGCTTTACAAGTCTCTGTGCAATGGGAACTTTAAGACGCCCTATGTTGCAGTGTTTGCAGATATAGTTGTATATACAGTAATGAGAATAGGCGGGCGATCGTCTAGCAAGAGCAGATTTACATGGTGGGAGCGGCAACCTATATTGACGCTTTCGTAGGATTTTATCGTGGAGATCCGTGCCGAGGACATTACTATGCGCACGAGCGACTGCTTTAACAATAAAGAGCTGCCTTACTGTTAGTAGTTTCACTTCATGAAATAGTAGATGTGTGGGATACCTATATGGTTTTTTGAGCATTACTTTAATTACAGCTCTCTGTGCGCGTTCTACAAATAGCATGTGGCACTTTGCTGCACATCCCCATACGGCAATTCCATACTGGAGGATGGATTGACACAGCGCCTGATATACAAGTGTTAATATCTCATTCGTGGCACAGTTTCGCAGTCTCTTCATTATATAAATGATTTTTCTTACTCTTGCAGCGAGAGCGGCGATGTGTTGTGCAAAAGAGAGGTGCTGGTCAAAAAGAAGGCCTAGGTATTTAACGACGGCTTGTCTCTTTATCACCTGACAGTCACACAAAGGGCCCAAATCAGGCAGACCTGTAAAACTGCTGCATGAACAGGAGTGAAACTTAATGCTTCTTTCTGCAGAAGGCGAGGCAACTATAGTTTTTGAGAATGTTATAAAATTAGTCTTCTCAACATTCAGTGTCAGAAGATTACGGTCCAGCCACGAGCCAACCCCTGCCAGCGCGAGCTCGGCCTCAGAGAAGGTGTCATCCCACGACTTACCATTCACCAAAATGACAGTATCATCCGCGTAGCAAATAAGGTCTGCATTCGGTATGGCTATGTCAAAAATGTCATTGATATATAATGTGAACAAAGATGGGCCAAGCACACTTCCCTGAGGAACACCGAACCTCACTGGAAGCTGTTCACTAACCAGCTCACCTATTTTCACCGTTTGTACACGATCCGAAAGATAACTAGTGAACCAGTCGAGAGCAACACCTCTAACCCCCAAGTGTTCTAGCTTTTTCAATAGTATGACGATCGAGACGGTATCGAAAGCCTTGGCAAGGTCAAGAAAAATACCAATGCATTTCTTTCCACCATCCAGGTAACCAGAAATGTAATCAGTCAAAAGGACAGCCGCATCTTCAGTTGACATTCCAGCCCTGAAACCAAATTGACGGTCTGAGATTAATCTGTTGCTCTCAACGAAACGCGTTAGCCTCACCTTAATTAATTTCTCCAATATTTTAGAGAAAACAGACAACAGCGAAATCGGTCTAAAATTTATTGGCGAGTTTTTGGGTCCTGATTTGTGAATCGGTGAGACACAGGCAACTTTCCAACAATCAGGGAAACAACCCGAACTCATACTGAGATTACAGATAAAGGCCAATGGCTCAAGAATAATTTCCTTCAACTCTTTCACCAGTAGTGGCTTTACGTTATCAGGACCAGGTGCACTATCATTTTTAAGCTGGGTTATTATTCTACTCACCTCGTCTGTGTCGGTAGGATACAGGTAAAATGAGTTGGGAACTGTCCGTTGGGGTCTATATTTTTCAGCTAAGGATGCTTCTGTTTCAGAAATTTTGGATAAAATCTTATCGGCCAAAATTTTACCGTTGGCAGCGAAATATCTGTTGCAATCATTAAGTACTTCTATGGCGGGTTTGTCACCAGATGCCAAAAGTTCCTCTGCATAATTTTTCCTATTAGGATTTTGACAGATACCTTTAATAGATTGCCATAGTTTACAGGGATTATTTGTACTATCGATCAGTTGCTTGTTTTGATATTCAGTTTTGAGATTAAATAACAAGTTATCAAAAAAGTTCCTATACCTGGTGTAGATAAGACGAAGAAGCTGATTGTCCGGTGATGCCCTTACTCGTTGGTGTAGCCTGTCCCTATGCCTCATGCACTTAATCAATCCAGGCGTTATCCAAGGCTTGATGTTAAACTTGGAACGACTGACCTTAACAGTACGCGTATTACTTCTAACTGACTGAGTAATCAAATCACTAAAAATTTTAGCTGCCTCGTTCACGTCTGTTGCGTTGGTAATGATTGACCAGTCAGCAGCCTTCAGCTCTTCCACTATTTTCCTATAGTTAGTTTTAACGACATAACGATCACGTTTCTCGGGTTTATAGCCCAAAAGACCAGCCATGGCGAAATCGTGATCCGACACAGAGCAAGGACTAACGGCACCTATAGACATTTGGTTGTATTTAATAAAAATGTGGTCAAGACATGCATTATTTCTGGTAGGTACGGTTATTGTGGGGAGAAGCCCGTAAGTGGCCAAAAGACAGACGTAACTTGATTGATCGTGCGCTGAGTCACGCAACAGATCGATATTTATATCTCCTGCCAATACCACATGGTGATTGTCTTTATTTTGGCACAATAAGTGGTCTAAAGAGTGTAAAAACTTTTCAAGGTTTGTAACTGATGGAGATCGATATATTCCATGCAGTACTATTTGGTCAGAGATAGTTACTGAGAGACAGTTAGCGTCCTCTAATGGTGATTCTACAGCTGTGGCCTGTAGATTATCTTTTATATAAACAACAACCCCACCACTCTTATTTATAAATTTAGAAGTGTGAAACGAGTTATATCCCGGAAGCTGGTCAATCACCGATCCATCCCTCAACCAGCACTCCGTGAGTATTATGGCATCAACGTCAATATCTACACGCTTTAAGGCTACTACAAAAGCATCAAAGTTGCGTTGCAAGCTTCGTATATTTGTTGTTAGGACTTTAAATTTGTGCTGTGTGGTAAAAATAGTCTTAAATTGATCTAAATTGTTTAATTTATGACATTCAATAGCAAAGGACTGGTCCAACCCATCTGTAAGATCATGTAATACCATCTCCGTAATTGATGAAGGAGCAATACCTTTGAAAAATGAGTGTAGTCATAAATTTCTGAAGCACATTAACTAGACATTTAATCATGTGACTTTTTATTGCTGTGGGGAACCCCATTCTTGTAGGTCGAGTAAAATGTATATGTTTAGAGTGTATAGTGTTAAAGTGTTTATGAGAAACTACATTATGTGTGTCATATGTGTGATGTGTGTGTAGTGTGTGGTATACAATTAGGCTAAGTGAGCACAGATGTAGAAGTATTCTGCGTGACAGAGAGAAACAATATGCTAAAGGCCTTCTTAGTCTCAGTTCACTCCTGGGCTTGAGGCGTGCCAGGAACCGCGGGCTGCTCGGTGTTCTCGGGCTCGTCTGGACCGATTGTGTTGTGGAATTTTTCAAGATCAACAGCACTCCTGATGACATATTCCGGGCAGCCAGGCTTCTTGCGTATGAGGATGGTACCATTTCTTGTCCAGCAGTACTTGAATCCGGCGTTTTTTGACCACTCCCTTGCCTCACGAAATAACAAGCGGTTTGCCTTTGTCAATCTCTCGTTGAAGTACAGCTTCCTCGAGGGGCCGTCGACATTGATTGATGTAGTGGTTACATTGCGTCTGCTCTTTGCTGCTTTAAGAAAATCGTTTCTCTTGGCACGTCTCACAAATTTGACCACCAATGGCCGGGGCCTACTGCCCTCACCTGATGGCCCTTTTGGACCTGCCCTGGTCACGTGATCTATGTCGTCCTCTGATAATGGTAATCCTATCTTCTGAGCAGCCGTGAGTACTATGTGCATTTTACTCTCATTAGGGCATTCGTTCACACCTGCGATTTCGATTTCGTTGCTCAGGCGAGTTTGTATTTGTGTGTTGAGTTGCTCTTCTAGCTCTGAAACTTTTTGGCGAAGAACTTCGTTTCCTATTTCACAATGTTCGAGTACCTGGATCCGCTTGGCGAGCGCACTGAAACGACTTTCATAATTATCTAAGCGCGCACTACACTGCAAGAAAGACTTGGTGAGATTTTCCATGTGTTCGCTCATTTTCCTCATTTCCTGCCGCATTAATTTAACCTCAGTTGATAGTGATGTTATTGCCTCAGAGTCAGAGCCGGTTTCGTGGGTCACCTGGGGCGAGGTACCTTTGCGGTTCTGGGGGCGGAAGGTCACATTTGTATTTGCACTATTACTGCTTGTTGTGTTGTTGTCAGATTGCGTGGACGCTCGTGCTGGAGTATTTGAATTGCCTTTCTTAGGCATATTGCTCTGACATACGGGGCACACCCACTCCTTTATTGTGTTTTCACTAAGCTTGCGAGGCTCGCGTATATTGACACAAACATGGTGATAACCACTTTCACATTTAGTGCATTGGATGCTTTGTGAAGTCGTCATTGTTTTACAGCAAGCAGCACAAATTTTTGTCATTTTATTTATTTATTTTTTATTTGTATGTAAATAACCCATTATCTAGCAAATAAACCATTTCATTTCATTTCATTTCATTTCATTTCATTTCATTTCATTTCATTTCAACAAAACTAGTGGGTATTTGTTTACGCGCCGATAACCAATCGTGCGAGACACTGGTCGCCCGCACCGCGGCCGTAAGCGAGGGATCTTAATAACTGGTCAACGTCTTAGGGCGTCCAGTGAAACTAGACACCGGCGAATGATGCAAACGTCGTAAGACAGGGGTCTCACTTCACTGGTTATTCACTGCAAACAGCGCGGACGCGTCTCAACACAATGGAGTTCAACTCCGCACCAAGCGTGAAGCAGTCACTATGAAATGCAACTATAAAAGTAAGTAGCCTTATAATCTTTATCATAGCAAATTATTCCTACGTGCAGTGACAGATATAGGTCTTTTACCGTCGACGATGATGGTATCCGATTGGAAAAGTCACAGAGAGACGTAATTGTGCCAATCAACTTTTTTACCGATACTAATCTGTCCGCGATATTTTTCAAACAATTGCAGATTTTTGTAAATACCTAAACATGTTTTTTCTCGAATTTAATAGATGATGTACATGAATACAGCTAGTGAAATTACTGGCACTTGAGGTATTCCAACTTAGGCCTCTAGGTTGGCAACGCATCTGCAATACCCCTGATGTTGCAGATGTTTATGGGCGGTGGTGATCTCTTACCACCAGGAGACCCACTTGCTCGTTTGCCTTCCAGTCGAATAAAAATAAATAAATATATCCTACGTAAGTTCAACCTATTAAACCGTGAACTATCTTGTTGGAAGTACGATTTTTTGGTAACGCCAGAGACAATTTTGGTAATGCAGGAGACGCCCAAAGTGTCGGTAAAATAGTTGATTGGCCCAATTGTTACGGTACGTGTCCTGCTGATCTCCTTCATCATATAAAAGCTGCCATGCGTGCGAAAGGGACAGGGTATTACCTGCGACGACGGTCTCGGCGCGAGGCAGCCGCTGCAGCACGTGGTGGATCAGCCCGACGTCCGTGCACGCCTGCAGGTTGCGCACGCTCTTGCGCAGGATCGCGATGAACACCGACCATATCTCCGCCTGTGGACGACACCTTGCATGTTATGCTTGCCTGGTAGGTCATGGGGTCTTTGAAAGTAACATCTAGGTCTGTTTCACCACTTGCCAATAAGTTTAAGGGGCTTTTTCACCATCCATTGATTGATAATGAATGGTGAAACATCCCCTAAGTGACGGATATCAGTCTGTTTGTTTTGTCCGAATAAACAAAGACGGCATTACTATTATCTCACACTTAAAGTTAGTCGACAAGTGGAGAAACAGTCACTTAATTTGACAACTACCTCTACACGACCTTAATATTGATTATTTATTTATTTATATCACGAAAATGGTTCATACTATGATTGGGGTTTTCGCAGTTCGCAAACAATCGATCTAAGAGTAGCTTAGCCTTATCTCTGGAAAACCGCGGTCGGCCTGAACAGATTTTGATGAAATTTGTTACGCAGATAGCTGAATATTCCCACGAGATTTGAGTAAAATAACATGAAACTTTATTAGATCCGACTTTAAAAGAAATCTCGGAATTTCAACTCGATAGCCAGAGATTTACAAGAGCGAAAATGCACGTAAAGTCTAGCTTTAACACCGTATTACTTAGTAGGTACCATATTATTATTATAACGCCATGCATTAGCGTAACTAGTAGAAGCATTAACCTGGAGCTAGAGTAAGCCCAGAGCTCTCAAATCAGAATTACACTTGCGACTGCAGCAGGAGCTAAAAGCATAACAGACAACTGTTTATGAACATTCTGCCGGAAAAACCCGCAGCAAACAAAGCGGCGCGTTGAGGGAATCCACTCGGCAGCGCCAGCCGGGGATGCGAATATGTATTTCCATTAGCATTTGCGAATAGGGCTAACAATTTTAGTTCCTTTAGGGGCTATTTCACCATCCATTGATTAGTGTTAACTGACGGTTAAATGTGATGCCGTCTCCGTCTATTCGAACAAAACAAATAGAGATGGCTTCACATTTAACAATCAGTTAACACTAATCAATCGACAATAAAACAGCCCCTTAGACTCCAAGTGCCAGACAAGTACTAAAACAAGTGAATAATCGATTCAAACTTGAATGATTGACTGAAAATTATTAGCGGCATTTGCTGGGCCCACCCGTATGTGAAAAAAATAATAATCGCTTGATTATATTACTATGTAATGTGGCATAGTTTCGGTAACTTTCGGCGCTGAACAAAAACGTCTATATTCGCATTTGCAGATGTTAAAGTTGGATATATTCACATTCGTACTGAATCTCGAATATTCGTAATGTCACTACCGCCAGTGCAGCTCGCCTTACATTACAACCAGAATGACAGTTAGGTAAGCCCGTACAATTAAAATTCAACCTTAGGTAACATTAATAAAGTAGTATACGTGAAGTATTATGTTTGGGCGGTTATGATATTTATGAAGAGGCACCTTTCCTTTCTGCCTAATAGGACTTGCTGTTAGCGTATGCGAAAATATTTTTAATGAAATTCTTTTCCCTTTGCAGGTGCAACGCTATTTATGGAAATGAAAGGCATTTATTTAGGGGCTTTTTCACCATCCATTGATTAGTGTTAACTGACGGTTAAATGTAATGCCGACTCTATTATTTTTTTCGAATAGACGAAGACGGCATCACACTTAACCGTCAGTTAACACTAATCAGCGAATGGTGAAATAGCCCCTTAGTGTTAACACTGACAATGTGACCTTGTGTGTCAACTCCGAAAGTTGGGAAGTTCATTAGCATGCTGACTTTTAAACTTATAACTAGATTTCTATCGGCTCCTGGGTTTCCCTGTAATTAACTCGTAATTCGGTCCTCATTCGTAGCTTGTGCATAAATTTCGAGTAAATAATGGATTTGCGTTTAAAGTCAGCTACTTTTAAGGAGTTTAAATTACAGGAACGCAAATGAAGAAAAGCATATCCTTAAATTAGTACGAGAAAAAGAAAAAAAACTACACGTCTAATGCTTACTTCCAATTGGTTGGCAATTCACTCAGCAATGCAAATTTGTATACTTATTATAGTTATTATAACAACCATTTACCAAAACCAAAGGGAATAAAAATGTAGAAAATGAAATCAGCATTCAATAAAGCTAATAATAATAAAATGGAAGCTTCGGAAACAGGTAATTTTAACGCAGTCAAATGCCCCGTTTCGTTTACAGACGGCATGAAAGGGTTAGACGTAATTTCACATAGCTACCAGAGAACCATAAGTGAACAGGAGCCGGGACTTATCTATCTAGCAGATTTACCATTCTACGAAATATTTGTAAATCGCACATAGCTGAATTTATTCCCAGGAATACGAGGACAACAGGGGTAGTAAGAAGTTCACGGTAAGCCGATTTAAGGGGCCCTTTTTTATCCGCTACGTGTTTCTTAGTCACACAAGCCGTATTTAATTCCCAGGAGCAAACGGTCAACAGAAAGTAGGAGGAGGTTTCATAACGGAATGCACCACCCTCGTATTTATTTTTTGCAACAAAGCGGCAGATGCAGAGCGAATTGTAAATTGCAACTAACGAGTAGAAAACAACATGTTAATTTTGAATAATGTTTTAACCAAAAAAGGTTTTGTATAAATGGAATACTAAAGCAGCAGAAGCAAAGTGCAAAACAAAGGTTCCTTTCCCGCTTCTAACGAGAGAGGTTGTAATTGTATTACATTCTTCTACAGTTAAGGGAACAATCTCAGCGAAATTACAAGTTCAGTGAGAATTCGCACGATTCAACTTGCCCGAGGAATTCGGAACGAAAATTTGAACCAAGGCTTTCTTAATAGATTTCTTGCGTCTGGATTTTAATGTCATTGTTTAGTTCTATTCTATGCCACCAAAACATTTAACAAATTGTCTTAAATAACAACAATGTCTTAGCACCGTTAAAATTTAAATACTATTTGTTTTCTACCTGACCGAAGTCAGGATTTAGTTTTTTATTTCGTAGCGTCTATGCAACCAATAGGGATCAACGATACGTAAAGACTCCACCCATTATGCACGCACCACCCCTAAGGGACCACAGGACGAATGCATCTCCTGTGTATTCCTGCCAACCTGGTACTTAGTTTGAATATGACACGTGATTATTTTTTAAAACACATGGACTTATTACTAACATTACTCATACGTATACCGTAACAATGGGTTTTATTCAGCCTTACAAGGTTTAACCAGTATTTTTTTTTATACTACTTGTATACTACGGTTATTTTGATTTCTCTGTTAGGTAGAAAAGGTTCAGAACACGAAGCTAGCTGGACGAACAATATCGCGCACGACAGTTGCCGGTTGGATGCAGGACGCAAGTTGTCGTTGTTGTACTTGTTGTTGTATCGTTCTAAGGGAAAGGCGTTTTTTCAAAAGTGAACATTATGGTTAATGATTATGTTGATTTCGCAATTTTGCTTTGCAGTGAAGAAAAATACAGTGAGAAAACCTGCACGTATACAGGGTGGAAAGTTGAGATGGGGCAGCTTTTAGTTGAGCTTGTAGCTTTTTTAAAGTTGTTTGTTTCCACTGTTTAATTTCCTTTCAATACGTCAGTACTATTATATATTCTGTGATCGAAGTCAAGTAAAACTCGAGCATAAAACCCATTTTCCTCTCTACGTGTCTATCCACCCTCGATGTAACGGATCGGGTGGCTATATGAAAGCCTCGGGTAAATTGGCTCGTTTTATGCTCTCGTTGTATTTACTACATGTAGCTACATTTGAGATTACGGCCAAATAATTTAACGAAGGACAGTGTGGCTACCCATTATAAATAGAAACACAATCTCGCATGTCATGTCCTGTCATTTAACGCTGAAAATGACACACCGAATAAAATCATCCACAGCCGTAGCGAGATTCAAAAAACTCGAAACCTTTTTACCCGGCTTACTTAAATTTTAATGCAGGCCATCCATTCGCTCATTGTTTTTTTAACGATCCCGTAATGGCGGTTAATAAAATGTAAGGGCGGCGTAATGAGCCAGCGCGTTTGCAAACTTTCCACTCACTTAGTCGCGCAACTTCATACACCCGCACCAGGGAGGCATGACATGTGAGCGAGTTTATTATCTGACGCACGCAACAGCACCCCGCGGCTCATCAACATCGCAGTAACGAGACAAATTCTAACAAATCCCAAACAACCGAACTGATAAACCTGTGAAATATCTCCCTTACGGAACTGAGGAATTTAATTCAAGAACTCTCTCGCAACACATCAGCGAGTGCCCTTCAGGGAAAAATGTCGAGGGTCGCTATGAATTGGCCGCTTTCCTCCAAGTTCAAATTAATTTAGGTCCAACGATATTATGAAGAACAATAGACATTGTGTGTAAGTACCCTTTGTTGCCAAGAAATGTTTTCTAAGAATTTGCGCTTTTGAAAGAAACGTTTTGTTGTTCGTAAACATCCAAGTTATCCTTAGGCTCGTTAGTATTTTTAGACAAAGAAATTAGAACAGGTCAAGTTGTAAAAAGTATCATTCTGATACAAGTATTACATTCGTCGCTAACAAGTTTTAAAGACAGGTTACTACAAAGTGCAAAATTCGAAATTCGTATCTTGCCTTGCCGTCCCGCTGTTACTTATATTATTTAAAAGAAGAGTGAGAAGGACGGTACGATACGAACTTCTAATTTCGTAGTAGCCCCTCTGGGAAACAAACTCTCGACACGTAACCTGAAGAAAACGTTTTAATAAGATGACGTGGCGGAATCCCGGCGCCGTCAGTCAGACGCGTCGTCCATCACGGGAGCAGCCGCCGCGCCGCTGCGAGCCTGGTGGCAGGACGTGTGTGATCTATCACTTGATTAGCCTGGCTAACCTCCAGTCGCTTATACCCGCCTAGTTTAGTTGCCCAACTACGTTAGATATAAAATAAAATAAATACAATAACAAACCGGTCAAGATAGGATTCCGTAGCCATTACGAAAAAATCAAGTACGTCTATTTTCCTAATTATTTCGTATTGTCTTATGTATGGTATCTTCCAAGTTTAGGTAAATCTCATACTTCACAGGCTGCTATTTTTTACTCTTAGGGGATCTTTCACCATCCATTGATCAGTGTTAACTGACGGTTAAATTTGATGCCGTCTCCGTCTATTCGAACAAAAAAAATAGAGACGGCATCAAATTTAACCGTCAGTTAACACTAATCAATGGATGGTGAAACAGCCCTTAAAACTACTAATAATTCTTAGCTGTTATAATTCTTGTAAAAACAGTGCTGGGTACGATACGATACAAAATTATTGGTTATAGAAGAATTGGTTTAATCTTATATAATTATAATATGCCATTTTGCGTGATAAAATCTACCCTTGTCAGGTCCAGAATCTATGCTTACCAGGGTCTCCAACTATACACACCAAGTTTCAATTTTTAATTTTTATCAAATTTTTATGGAATAATCTAGGAAAACTAACAAAAATGTAACGTTGCTAGCTCAGCAGGTAGGTACCTATAAACCCTCTTAAGCGTGACTTGGTAACAGACAGATAATTTATCGATTAAAAAGATTATGTCACGAATAAGCAAAGATTACTAATATGTAGTTAGCTATAGGTGCGCTGGTGTGTTGTAAAAATATTTAGCTGTAAAAATAACAAAGTGAACAAATCTTAGATAATTTAAGACAAATAAACTAATATTAAACGAATTGCTATTTCAAAGCCTCAGGCGTGGTCATTGTACTTGCCTTTTAGACTAATTAGATCACTTAATTAATTACCTACAATCGAGTTATCGAGTAGCATAAAGCCAAGCTTTTAGGAATCTTTATTCATTAGAGAGACAATAAAGAACTATTGAGATTTTTCAAAATGTTCTATGTTTTGTACAAATTGAATTGCGACCTTTTATTTTCCGACACAAAAGAAATTCTCTGAACACGAACTTAAATTAAGCAATTGCGGAATTTGCGAAAGACAAACACGAGTTCATGAAGGGAAATCGAGGACGCGGAGTACAGAAGTTCACAGAAGTCCAACAGGTCCCGAGCTAGCTAAAAACGCGTTACGTTACGAGTTCAGTTTGTAAGACAGAGACAACGCTCGACGAGCCTGATCCCTCAGATTTCGAAGGTGACGTTACACGACAAAGGGCAAAAATTGGAGACCCGCGTCCAATTTGCAATTTATGTTGCTCTAGTTTTGTGCAGTGCAGCTGTTGCCCGAAACCTTTCCCTAGACAAGGCTCGGATACCGGTTAAATTTCCAAACCGTTATCATGTACTTGGCGCAAAACATTTTGGTTTCGTTTGCGAAACCGTTATTTTTAAACCGGTTTTTAAGGGAACATTTCCAGTTCTTGTCAGATTAACCGGTTCAGAACAATAAAAACCGGTTTGTTCCGGCGCAGGATAAACGTCGCCGCCCGGCCAGCTGTCACTCGTCGAATAAACCAGTTTATTTAGGTTATACTTAACTTCTTAAAAACTTTCGCGTTCTTATGAAAGTTCGGAGTTACACCGAAATAAACCGGTATTTACCGCTTTTTTATAAACCGGTTCCGAGCCTTGTCCCTAGAAACGGCACTTAATCTAAATGAGTGCGGAAAATATGCTGGAATACATACAGTCAGACCGAAAACAAAGCGACAGTAGAGTACTGCACTCGGCTAGAAACTAAATGAAATTTAAAAAGAAAGGAAGAAAACAGATGAACTGACTTTAATGTAACAAAGCTAAGAACCAACGCAAAGAAACTTGCTTTCACGTAAAAAAACC
Organism: Choristoneura rosaceana; assembly: GCA_037349165.1. Classification (NCBI taxonomy): domain Eukaryota; kingdom Metazoa; phylum Arthropoda; class Insecta; order Lepidoptera; family Tortricidae; genus Choristoneura; species Choristoneura rosaceana. Next base: position 713,446 of record JAZBNJ010000064.1, on the reverse strand, counting down.
TCACCGTAATCGGTCCATCTCATTTCAGAGCTACAATGCCACAGACAGATAGTACAGAATACAGACATTGACGTCAAACTTATAACACCCCTCTTTTTGCGCTAGGGGCTAAAAAGGCTTCTACTCAGTTGGATTTACTTTAAAAATGAGTTACCTTTCACACCATTAGGCCCAAGCGAGCAGGGCAATGACTTTTCATCTTGACAACTGCCTCTTTGTCGTAATTTTTTTGTAAAATCCCAGGGGATTTGCTGGATACTGTACTCCTGCCACCTCATTGTGTAGCTCATATAACAAAGAAAAAAAATGCAAGAAAGGAGATATTTTACAGTCCTTTAGAAATAGGGAATACATATTATTTATTGCAATTTTCAGCACTAGCACAAAACCGAAAACGGCTTTTTTGAGTAGGTATCTTAAATATCCGTAGGATATAGGATTCCATAGTTACTTTGTTGTTGATATTTCTTTTACTTAGATTTCAATGCAATTTGGTCCTACAAATTTTTCCATTGAGTTAAACAACATGTATGGAAATTTCGTAACTAAACTGAAAATTTTAAACAAAATGAGTAAATGAAAATGAAAAAAAAAAAAACGAAACCAAAATGAAAAATGGCCCGATATCGTATTATCTATTTCAAATATTTTTTTGGAAATATAGCTCTATCGTTACTATCGATGTAAATACTATGTTATTTTGTTACTCGTAGGTACAGTCAACGTCATAAATTCGTAAGTGATCACTTTTGTATCTTGTCACTTTAACGTCATGTTTGAAAAACGATACGAAATTGTGTAACGACTGAAAGTGACAAGGTACAGAAATTATCACTTATTTATTACGTTGACTGTACTAATACTCCTTGGTCATGATCCGTCATGGCGACAAGCTATTAAGAAAACTGACGTTGTCATGGTTTTGGGCTGGTGTCGCCCCCTGAGCAGAGCTTTGCCTAATAATAATAAAATTAACGTGTCGTAAAGTTTTGTAACAAAAATAAAAAGCAAAAAGACCAATTGTTTCCGCCCGGGATCGAACCGGGGGCCTTGTGCGTGTGAAGCACACGTGATAACCGCTACACTACGGAAACTTGATGTCAGAGCATTGAAATTGCGAGACACTACGAAAACAACTAGAGCAAAGTTCCTTTCTCTTATCGTGGGTTTATGACTGCTATTTAGATAATATTTTTTATACAAACTCTTAAGTGGACGGGTGACACTCTTTCCCGGCCCAGATAATACCGACATGGAAATACCGACCCTGTTTTTCGTGTACATGCCCAAAGAAGCTCCTGTCATTTTCTATGGGCGTGGTACACAAAAAACAGGGCCGGTATTTCCATGTCGGTGTCATCCGGGCCGGGAAAGAGTGTCACCCAAGTGGACGTATTTTAGCAAAAAAGTTCAAACCTCTTCTTCTTCTCTTTTAAAATATAGAATAGAATAGAATAGAAATATGGCTTCTGTCCTAATTAATAAGACAATTTCGCCAATCTCAAAATATTCTCTTTCGAGAGGCAACGTTGTACGGTGATTGTAGTTTTTGTAACCTGATAGTAAAATTCCAGAAACCACGTGGAGACAACTTGCGCATTAAAAAATGTCAGACACGAGAGCAATATTGAATATTGTGATCACTGTACACTGTTAAGGTTAATCGCCGCATAAAACACTATCAAAATTATACTTCAACTAGCCAAAGAAACAGAAATAGCAAAATCAAATATTGTCTACATCCTCCATGTTCGAATGCCACAAATCGAATCCGTTCAAACCTCAACAATATTTTATTTTATTTTGGAACTTATTTCAGTAACATCAAAAAGGTGAAATTAAATAATAACATGACAATGCTTTGGAACGTTTTTGCTAAAATACGTCCAAGTATCAGATAAAATTGCTAATTCATATAAAATTTTCCCATGTCATTCCCATTGAAGTACCTACATTATACAATGAAAAGCCGTGACTAGTCAGACAGTCCATTGACTGACTGACTCATTCAAGCTTTCAAAGTCCAAGCTTTTGAGCTTCAATGGTTTCTCATTGATTCACAAAACAAACGAAAAAATACTCAGAACGCGGCAGCGGCACACACATTGTTTTGTTCCGCCTGTTATAAAAAGCATACGGTTTTTATTTTCTTCAACATTACGACATGAGACTAGAGTTCAGGAGGCTAGTCCTTTCCTTAGGTACAAAGGTATAAAGGTATTTTGGTATAAAGAGGAAAGTGAGTTTGCTACGCTTTCACGCCGTAACGGAGCGACGGATCGTTGTGATGTTTGGCATAGAGATAGTTTATGGTCCCGAGAGTGACATAGGCTACTTTTTATCCCGGAAAAATGCACAGTTCCCGAGGGAACAGCGCGCGATAACCGAATACCACCCGGGCGGAGCCGCGGACAAAAGCTAGTAGGTAGGGAATAAGTTTTTAACCCGATAACCATCGCGACATTAAAATTTTACTAGGCCGGTAGTAATTGTAGAAACTTTTTGCCGACTTTGCAATAAGCACAAAACTTTCAGTGCGTGTTTCCCTATCGCACTCGGTTCTTTAAGTGATAAAAGCAATGCGTTTGACGCACATCAATTTTGCATTAGATAATGACAGCACTTGCCGCTGCGCTTGCCGTGTAGGAAAATGTTTGGTAATTAGATTATCTGATGCAAAATTCACGTGCGTCAAGCGCATTGCGTTTAACAACCGCGCGCTTTAACGCGTGGATGCTCGCGACTTCATACCATATCTCTACTCCGTGACAGAAAAAAGTGCTAAAAAATACAAACATTGGAACATAGAACCTCCTCCTTTTTTGAAGTCGGTTAAAAAAGGGTTGTCGTCTAACGAAAATGTTCAGTAGGCACCACGAGCCAGCAGTTGATAAATATCGGGATATTATCTGCCAAAGATTTCACTTCCACCCTGGCTCGAAATTCAGTTCCCTTGATCGTACAATCCCAAGTTACTCGACTTGCTGAGAAGTATCACGCGCTGTCGGATGTCGGACAACTGCCTTAACAATCCCCTTTAATCATAAAGTACAAAAAGATGGGCTAAACAACACAAAATAACGACCTTTAACAAGTTAATGCTAACAAGTAACGGGCCTCCTTCACTTCAAAACATTCTTCCAAATTGATTTATTAAAAGGGTTAGTATTATGATCTACTTAGTAACAGGATTTCATAAAGTTTAAGAAGGTAGAGCGAACGTGGGCGCGTCTCTGACAGGTAAGTGGGGATGAGAAGGGGCGAGGACGACGAACCAATATCTACTAACGCTAAATAAACATTTAAAGACGAACTTAATCCACTTCGCATCGGATAAGTATAAAGTTTTTCACAGAATTACTCCTACGAAAATACCTCTTCCATTCTGGCATTATGCCCAACGACTCAACAAAATTTTGCTCTTCTTTCTAGGATAGATTATTAGGATAACATAAAATAAACATTATAGAGAATCAGCCCACCAAATACCAGGATTACATCACTTTGTGGGTGCAGCAAAGAGGTTTTTCACGGATTCTAACAGTACGCTCTACAGTGCGAGGATGCGTTGCGTGTTGCGAGGAATGTGTTTATCATGAACCAATAGAAACGCTTCATTCACCTAACCTCGCTCCCCAGAACTGTTAACACTAGAGCTGCATTGAACAAATAAAGCGTAAATAAAGTACTTACATCGTCGCGCATCTCTGGTGGAAACGCAGCTTTGCCTTGCGTAAATCAATAAGGAGCTGTTTCACCATCCGTTGATTAGTGTTAACTGACGGTTAAGTGTGATGCTGCCTCCGTCTATTCGAACAAAACAAATAGAGACGGCATCACACTTAACCGTCAGTTAACACAAATCAATGGATGGTGAAACAGCCCCTAAATCTAGCAGTCGAATTGAAAACCGGAATTTTTGGTGAATTGTCATGGGAATTCCGAAAGATAGATCAATGTCTTACAGTATCGAAGAGGGAACATCGCCCTTAAGCAAGTCAGAGAGGGAGAGAAGAGAAGCATGACTTAATTATTATTTATTCGGATGCAAAATCTCGCAGTTATTGTATAAATCTTTCCCACATACCTACATGTTTTAAATGAGGTCTGTAAAAATATAGAGCCACCCCGTTGAGGACAGAGTTGTAACGCCACCACTCCGCTAACGGTGCAAAATTAAGTGCCCCTAGACTTAGTAGTCTATTTGTTATTTCGAAAATATAATTATCTACGTACATAATTTCATCTAAATTCGTCTAATCGTTCAAGCACAACAGAATAACAAACACACACAAACTTTCACATTAAAAATTACATTTAGTGAGAAATGACTATTAATTCAACTGATGCAAAGTTTGCAAAAGTATCATTCGGCTAAAAAAATTATGAGATACCTGCTATGCGAAGTGTATTTCGCAGAATCGTTATTATGCGAGATAAAGGGAACCCGCTAGTAGGAAGGAGGTAGGAGGACTAAAAATAGCCTTCCTTTCCTGTATACGCCCACCAACGGGTTAATTTGCTCTACTTTAATATTAGGATTTCATAAACTTGAAAGAGGTCAGTCCGACGAAAATACCAGGATTTAAGTTACCTACTTTTACTTATTTGTGGGAGGAGCAAAGGGGCTTGGTTGGATACAACAAATATTTAAAAAAAAAATTACAAAATGATTCCTTTAGGTATTTTGTCGTTTTGTGAAAGCACCGAATCCCCCACAGGTAGTGTAAAAAGGATTAAGCTGCTCTCATTCAACGCCAGGAGAACATGGCTCAGGAAGAGGCATAGTCGGCCGCACATTCCTTCAAAAAAATCAACCAAAGTAGGCAAAGGCAACGCCCACACAAAAAAAACTATAAGGACTCACGTTTATCCGCTTATACTCCGTCTCTTTTGTACAAAGTTACAAAAAGTATTAAGAAGAAAAGGGTCTTCGGGATTGTTAGCAAGGTACCTGCTTTTCATAATGGTGTCGAAATGAACGAAGTTCTTCATAGTTATATTTCAATTACTACGATTAAGATTAGTCAACTTGTTTGATACTCAATGATTCTAGAAAGCAAATTTAGCGACAAGAAGTTATATAAAAGCAAGTTAAATTTTTATTCTGTATTGCACTACTGCGCATTTAAGTTCCAAAACTTCTTCCCGTGCAGATATTTTAAAGTTTGTTCGTTCGGAATATGGATGCGGGAAGTACTTCCACAAACTTAATTCAAAATTCAAATAAACTTCTAAGTAGTCGTTAGCGGCGACTTCAAGAAACTGTCTGTCTTCTCCTCTCCATACAACAATCTCTTAGCGAAAGGGTTAAAATGATCTACTTTGCGACCAGGAATCCATAAGCTGAATAGAGCCGTTCTCGGAAGGTTTTGGACTATCTTTAGAAAATGTTAAAGGAATAAAGTGGCCTCTAAATTTTATTATACACGAACTTTTGTATAAATTATTGAGCAAGCTAAAATTTAAATACTTAAATACAATTTCAACTTAGTAAAACATGTGTACCTAGGCAACTTTCAGATACTTACTAATACTTTATTGAGGGCTGATGAGATGTTACCCATTCTTTATAGGCATTTTTTATAGTAACGTCAACTACCCTATTTGCAGATACTACAAGCAATAAAAAAAACATAAAAAAATTGAAAAGTTCATAGTTAAATGCTGGATCTAGGGGACATAAAATGACTAATAATGATAATTATATAATAGTGCATGAAAAATAAAAGGTACATAAAAAAGTGCACAATTGTTTCCACTTTTGCTATTTTTTCCTCGCAATCTAAGTGAAAAGCAGAGTGTATAAAACTCGAGCATCTAATCCATTTTCCCCTCGACGTGACTATCCCCACCCTAGCTGTACCGGCTCGGGTAGCTATATGAACGTCTTGAGTAAAATGGCTCGTTTTATGCTGTACAATCTATTAAAGTACCTATAAAAAAAAATTTGAATATATTCTTCCGTCCTTAAAACAAAAGGCACAAACAAAATAATGTTTGACACTTTTGCTCACAAATAAACCAGCAAAAAGGTACTCGTGTGTACTATTTGGGATCTCGATACTAGGGTATAAGAAATCACAAGCTACCTGTAAGCTGGGCGGACAGTGGTCGAGCAGCTCTAGCATGTGCTGTATGTTCTGTGCGTCCTGGATCACGAAGTTTAACTCCATGTCGAACTCGCCGCCGACCAGCTGGAACAATACGATACACACAGTTAATGTAAAGCTAAAAACATCATGCTAGTACGGTCACTAGCGCCAATATCAATATCCGACACAACAAAGCGTGCATAAATATCTGATACGGCTCTATTCATAGGGTCGGTAGGACGTGTCAGATATTTTTGCAGGGTACGCGTCTGAATATCGAATGTTAAAATATTGAATAACGTCACTACTTTGCAAAAAATCTCCTAACTCAAAACGATACGTCAACAAAATTGAACCTTGAAGTGATATTCATAAAGTTAACTCATAAATATATCGATTTTGAGATACGAGTTTTTTTTTAAAGTAGTCACGATATATTAAAATATCGAATGGGTCATAATATCGAAAGGACTTTTTTCTGAAACCAAAAACTTATCAGGATTATTTAAAACGGCATCGTATATAACCCCTTAGGTTAGGTTAGATTTATAACAATCTAAAAAAATACAGTCTTAACAAAAATACCTTTTCGATATTATAACCCATTCGATATTTTAATACATTATGGTATTTTAACATTCGATATTCAGATAAGTAAACATTTTTACACGCTCCGCTGTGCCAGATTATACCTAACGCAGTTAACTGTGTAGTCAACTGCTTTCAAATATATATTTAACCGAGCAGACCCAAAATGTAAGCACTCATCTGTGTATATATATAATGTTCGTCCAATGACAAAAAAGTGACAATATGAGAGCTGCGAGCACGACTGAGTTGAGATATTTAAGATTCTAACTTCAACATTAGATTGTCACTATAAAGTAGTGCATTTAAATGCAAAATTCGATAGCCCGATCTATCACGTTGTATTATGAATGTAACATCACTATTGCTTTTGCGTTGGAAATAAAAATAAGATATTTATTTATTGTATAAACTGTATCTAGTATACAAAGTCGACACGTGGTAAGTATAAACACCTACCTATTTCGAGCGTAAAATATATTCAAATAGTTAATTGATGTACGAGTATGTATTTACTACCACTACCTGCTTGAAATATAAAACATTCAAGCCTTCATGAGCCACAATTGGTAGGGTTAAAAAAAAGGAGTATTATTAATTGTACATCAAATAAATAATTGCCTATCAATTTATTCTCATCGTGTTTATTTATATACTCGTACCTTTGTAAATCAATTAAATTATTTCAATACAAATCTAAATGCTTAGCAAAACTAGTACTGCAGATAATTCGAAAATATGTATACATCAACCATGTAGTAAGTACTTACTATTTCGATGACATCAACACAAACTATACAAAAAACAAAATAACTTTTACTGTCAATTTGGCACCGGAAAATTAGGTACGACGAGACGACGAGCGGAGCGAGAAGGAGCGTTAGATACGATTGCGACTACAACGCGCGAGCCGAGCGAGCAAAGCGAGCGCGCCAGAACCTTATTTATTTAGGAAATTATTTGGCCCCTACTAGTGTTGGCTATGTAAAAAGTATACCTACAATAGTATGCTGAAAATAAATTGATAGGTTATTATATATTTGATGTGCAAAATAAATAGAAGCTATATAAAAAAAAAGAGTTACATACTAGTATACAAGGAATAGAATAGAATAGAAATTATTTATTCATATAAACAATTACAATTTACACATTTACAATAAATGCGCCAAACTGGAGTGACTAGTTTGTTGGCGCGCCGCGCTCAAATCACATTGCTTAATGTGTATGATGTGCATTAGTCATTATTAGCTATGCAATAATAAAAAAATGCTTTACTTTAAGATAATTTGCAGTTTCAAATAATATTTTAAGTAGAGCATTTATTTTGCTATGCAATCAGTAATTTTGATGTGAATTCGGTTTCTTTTTTTGATAAAGAGGACTTTTTTTGATGCGCGTTTAAATACTACCCAAAAAAAAACAGCAACAATCACACCCTTAATGGATAATGTCGTCTCGCTTCATCCCATTAAGTAATATGTGCATGAGAAAGACAAAATGCAGTGAACGCAACTCCCGTGGCGCGTCTCAACTCGGATAGATTAAGTGCCGCTTGCTCTATGTGACCCTGGTACTGGGAGTATCAATATCTCGGGAACGGTTCCCGGCGGCAAGGGATTGGGATGAACGGGAAGATGAAGCACCATTCATCTCAACTTTATTTATTTCTTTGCATTGTGAGTGCGCCCTTTCGAAATGTAGTTTACGTTATGATCACTTTTCCATACCAACTGCATAGAAAAGTACAGTGTCGAGGAAGCGACTGTACTATAGTTATCATTTTTATCATCTTACTCAGTCACAGTCAATCAGTGGTACGCATACGCAGTACGCAGTTGCATACAGTTGCCATCTGCTGATATTTCGGAGCTGCTAAGGTGGTCAAAAATATCGATGCATGAACTCTGACAACTTAATAATAGAGTGCATGTGCCGATACTTTTGACCAGACATATTTAATGGCGACTGTACACTCAACTACAAAAACATCGATTCGGCCAAAGTTATAAAAATTGTATACATTGACTTGACATTAAGGTTGTGTGATACATATTTTTTATAACTTAAGACGTATCACGTAGTTCACTGTAGTGACTGTACCTACTACACTATAATGTCATGAACTTAGCTAATCCTAACCAAATACCGAAGAAAATTATATATCGTACTCACACGGAATGATAAATGTATGCGGAGAAAGTTCTGCTATTGCAAATTCTATATGAATTAACTTGTCCCAGATAGAAATGGCTTTTACGATTTATATGCGGGGACAGTAGCAAACATGTGTCAACTAGATAATCGCGCTTTTAGCTTAGTGAGTAACTGGCACATTTGTATCTCCGAGTTAATATGGCCCTAATGTAGCCAAAGTACCGCGCGAACATTAGGGATTAATATGACTTCTATTTCCCCAACTTCGCCGCGAATTTACGGGCGAGTGAGCCCGAATCGGATCGTGTCTTTTGGTCTCCAGCGGCATTTTCTACCGATAGAATAGTCCGTGAGCGAGTGAAATATTGGCTATATCTTGAAAGCAGGCCGGACAATGGGGGCACTGTCCCCGACGCTTCGTGTCGTGTCCGTCGGACATTCAATTTGCGCGATCGGTCAATCCCTGTGTGGCTCTGAGCGCCTAGTGCCCGGGCCTTTTGTGGACGACAATGGCACGGAGGACATGGAAAAAATGCCTTGCGCCTGGTAAAAAGGCGTGGAATTATTTTGTTTGTGTACTAGAAATGTTTCCGCCGATGTTAGAATATTTCCGACGGTTAGTTTCGCTTTATGTTATTTGAATATGTTCAAAAGCGTGACGAGAAGCAAGTATTTTAATAGAAACTATTTTCAACAGCTGCAGCGTTTGCCATTGGATGCCCAACGCGGCGGGATGTATGTAAATAGCAAACGACCATCCCTGAAGCCATGCTGAATGTTAATTCGTAGTAAACGAAATTTGCATATTAAAGTTACATGGCAATCATGGTTTATTTTACAATTCGTTACTTGTTATTTAAAGAGAGAAATAGCGTAATTATACATATACATTAGCCTTTGTAATGATAATGCTAAATGACTATGATATGAGTGAACTAAAGACGCACAAAGCGAGCGGGTAGAAAAACACAGCAGTAGGTAAATCTTTTTTTTGTTTTTTTTTTTTTCTCAAATTATGTTACTCGTATTATTGCAGTCTCTACTTGTCGGAATTATCGTTATATTTTCCGAAATAATTAATGAATAAATAAAATGTGTAAAAAAATAAAAGGTTCTGTCAAAATACTTTATGCTTCATTAGAATGCAACCAATCCACGTTCACCCGTTTAGCGACTCTATCAAATATGTAAAGAAACCCCACAAGTGGTGAACCAGTTTCAACCGCTATGGTGTAGTTGTACTAGGCGATAATAAAAATAGAAGAGAACTTTTCGCAGAGGGGTTGCTAAAGCGTGCCACTACCAACCTACTTTTTATAAGCTTAGAACCGGAAGCTTAGAAACCCAGGGGGTTAACGAACGCACACTGACAATAAAAACGTGTGGGTGTAACGCGCCACGTGTTATTATGATGCTTGGTACCAGGGCCGCTGAACCTTGCAGCAGGTTGCATAATGTGCATAGTTTATTCTTATCGTCCTACGAATAAATATTTATTCGCAGTTATCGTCAAACCTTAGGTACAATTTCCGAAAATGTAGAGCAGTAAATTTAAATATTAATCCCTAAGGTCGGAAATAGAAATAGAAATTGGCTAGTTTTCATATACGAATTTGCCTTCGCAACTTTTAAAGTTCTTATTTTATTCTTTCGAAATTTTGGCTTGCTGGTATGATCGTAGAAATTAAATTAAATCATAGAAACTAGCCATCGAACATAGGGCTCTTCCATGACTTAGGTTAGGTCCTTAATAATAATTTGCACATGAAAACTAGCCAAGTCAGACCTTAGAGTTCAATGTATTATCCTAAATTATAAGAAGAAATTATAATTACGAATTGTTTTTATTGTTATAAATAAAATTCAGGACTGATAATAGAACTTGGCGCTTTATCACTTGGCACCCATTAAGATCTCACTTCTTTTGTCGTTAAATTAAAAAAATCAAGGAGCTCTCATTTCACAGTTTCAGATGGGATTATTTTATTTACAATTCTTTTAAAACCACCATTTTGGACCTCCAGGCAACCAGGAAAGCATAATGTGTGCGGTGCTAAAATTTTATTAAATGACTTTCCCACTTTAGCGCGACCGCGGGGGGTGCGGGGGCGCAGGGAGGGGTCAGAGTGGCTCTTCATCATTACGGGGCCCGAGGGACGTGAGTACGCGAGTGGAAAAATTACCGCCACATGCAAATTAGCGGCAGACTTACAGAGGAAACCCGTGGAACGGTCTTTTGATTAAGGCTGCGTTTCGACCAGCGAAACGCGATAGCGATGTGTTGCTAGGAATTTGTTTTTAATGAACCAATGGAATCACTTTATTTACCTTTTCTCGCACAGCACCGCTGTAGTGGAAACAGTTGAGCGGAGCGAGGCGAGGTAAGCTTCCTATTGGTTCGTAAGAAACACTTTTCTCGGACATTTTTGGTTGAAACGTATAAGTTACCCGTCACTTTAACACTAAATTTTTACCTAGAATACATAAATTGTTATTTTTAGGTTATGATAACCAATACAAAAAAACATTACAGGTTTGCTATTGCTACAACTATTTTTCCATTTTGTAATTTGTTTACAATATTTTTAGATGAATTATGGGAATGGCGCTCCTTCCACAACCAAAACTGTTTGGCTTGAAAAAAAATCTTACAATCAATCAATTCATTTATTTAAAAATCTTAACAGTAGAATAGATTATTAAATGAATTAATTTAAAAGTAAAACTATCACAGATTACTCGTAGTAGGCTTTATAAGTTAACGAGCAAAACTAATAATAACTGATAATTGAATATTTGCCGCACATCACCATTCACCACTGAACCCTACTGTGTGAGAATTGTTTATCACAACGATATTAAAACTGGTTTTCTTTCACAAGCAAATGTGAGTCAACTCATCAATCGGACAATATATACCTACATGTATAAAACACGAAAGGACGTAACCCCCAAAAACCAGCTCTCCTCCCAGCCATCTTTTACAGCGCCTTTGCAACCCCCGCACACGCCGCAGTACCGGTGTCGGCACACGTTTTAAAAATAACGATTTCAATAAAACCGATCGTCCCGCCGGCTGATCCCGGCCGGCGACTGTCGCTTATAAACGCTATTACGGCACCGGACGGTCCCCCATCCGGTAATTCGATTGCGTGCCCGCCGGTTATTATTGCCCCACCCTAGATCCGGTTATGGCCCCTAATAATAAGGTTCACACCCGACTCTCGTTATTTCATTAGTGATTACTGAAATAATTATTGCGCACCCTCTTCCTAGGCGGCTTATTGTATCCGACTTGCTTCTCCCTCGATGAAGGCATTTGTTCCACTGCCGAGTTAGAAATTAGAAACGACTCGGTGGGCAGCAAGAAGCGGGTTTATTTCTCTATTCGATACATGCCAAGTGATTTAGAAGCGGGGAATGAACAATCGTCTGCGGCAAATGATTTTGCCAAACGAAATGCACTGGTTGACACCTAAACCGGTTAAAGGTTTTAACACTCGCTCGGGTACCCATGCCGCGCACATAAAGGAATGCATCAGTTTCCCTCATTCATGCTAATTGGCTTATTATTAATTTATATTTTATTCTATACTTTTCAATATTATGAATTAATTTAACTTAAGGCGATTAACTCGATATCTTTCGGATTATGTGTAAAATATGTAGAAGACCTATTAAAACTTAGCTAGCGCAAATTATGACTACGAATAGAGTGAAGAAGAAAATGACGGAGCACGCTAACTGATTCGTTTATTTCTCTGTCAGATATTCACGGAAAGATTCAAATCTTGTAAAAGAAAGGGATAAGTGGATCTGTTATAATTATTTGTTATGAATTTCGGTTCTACGCTTTAAAATAGGGCTCTATTAACACACAAAAAGAGCACGCCAGCAATGGCGTCGTCAATGTCGTCATACTTCAGCCACGCCGAACCAGGAATGCAGAGCGACTAAAGAGAACTATCCAGGAGCCGGATTAAATATTTGACAAACAAAGTCACAAAAAGCAACCACGGCATGTATTGTCGTAATGTCGTCATACTTTGCCCACGGCGTACCAGGAACGCATAGAAACACAAGAGTGTTGTGGGGTGCGCTCGTAATAAGGCGAGTGGCGGTCGACCGCTAAGGTTCTCGAGGGAAAACGCGGTCTGAAATTAAAGCTCGTCTTTTGCATGAAAAGCATTTCATATTTTTGGCTCATCGTGTGTGTATGTTTCGGCATGTTAATAAATTTCGGTGTTTAGGCTAACCTAAAGCGTATAAATAACTAGATTTAAGTGTACGGATATTTCAGTCAGAATCAGTTTTCAGCACGGAGAGACGAGGACTTGCATTTTTTTAATGGACTAGAGGGAAAACGAGCATGCGGATCGCCTGGATTGTAAGCGATTACCGTCGCCCATATGGACCACCTGCAACACCAGAAGTGTCACAAGTGCGTACTTTGTCACCTAGGTTCTAAACCAATGTTTCCTAGTCGGAAAAAATGAAAAAGTTCGTGGAAAAAAATGCACTTCGCAATGCAAGCAATATTTACCTCTTTCGCCAGATTAAATTCAAACTATGCACCAGGAATAAAACAAAAAGAAGAGTTAAAAGGCGAGCGAGACAGAGGCGTGTTTCACACGGGCATTTAGTTTCGCGGCAGACAAAGTGGCCGTAAAATCGCACGCAGACATTGCCATGACAAATTGTGTAGTGCTCGCGGCGCAGCGGTGCAAGTCAAGAATGGAAGATGAGACAAACTGACCAGGGCCGCAGGAATTATAGTCAAAGGAAACAGATATCTCCACTGTACTTGTGTTCCAACTACTCGTATATTGCGTTACTACCACCACCCACCACTTTGTACTAGTGATGTAACGAATGTCATTTTTTGAACATTCACGAATGCGAATGCGAATATCTGCTACCGACATTCGCGAATGCGAATGCGAATATTCAGTTTTTCGTTCTGGCGCCAAGTTTTCTATGGCAGTTTCGTTCGAACGAAGTGCGTTTCGTATGTATTTTGTTCCGAGAATTACCGAGTTTATGCGAACGCATCGCAAAGTAAATAAATAAATACCAAATGATTAAGTGAAGACTGACAATGTGATTACGAGGTTAATTAAGTAAGTTATTTTTTTTTGTATAAAAACAAAAAATGGATGTATTTTGATTTTATTAACCTACTATTATCTAATAATTGTATTTTTTTCTGATATTTATATTCGCAAAACATTCGCAGAAATTTTGCGAATGCGAATGCGCAAAAATATGCGAATATTCGCGAATGTGAATGCGAATATTCGTTACATCACTACTTTGTACTATTCGACGTTATTTTTTTATTCTTTCCACCTGATTTTTTCTCTCTCTTTCTCTTTCTCTCTCTAAGCGTGATTCATGTATGGACGTGAGTGACATGGCATTGTGCAAAGAGTCAATAACTTCAGATACGACATGACATCTCCTATGGATAAGTTTGACAATAGCATCATCCTCATAAAAACAATTTAATTTTCATATACTCGTAGCAAATATCTCGTACTAACGCAACGGAAACAAAATTGTACGGTCAATGGTTTCAATTTCATGTGAAAAAACTAAAGTCTTAAAAGCTGCAAATGTTTCGATAATAAGATATCGTGCATTCGCTTTGAACCAGGCAGTCGGTGACTTAAGCCAAACGAAAATGGCTAAAATAAAAATACGAGCATCGTCCGGTCCGGCCACCGTGAAATGGGATGAGCCACAATGAAAATAAACAATCTTTCTTACAAATAAAAAGAACGTCTGAAAACTGATCTACGAAAAGCATTAAAATTTCAAATACACACACACAACACACCTCCTAGTAACATGGTAAATGTGCACATATACAACAAGGTAAATACTTATACTGTTGAATGTTACACCATGTGGTTTTCCCTCGAAAAATCAGATTCAATCGCTTAGCCACGGTTATTTAACGAAAAGGGGTGAGCGTGAGATCGTATCTGCTGCGAGGGTTCGTTACAGATATCCCTTTCGCTCACACATTTTTCATACTCGGCTGTTAAACTCGTGTGCAATCATGGTGCCCTGGTAACGTGATTAGAAAACTCAACCCTTCTGCTTCTTTTTTTATAGCAAGTCAAGCCAAAATTTACCAGGAAATTGTAAGACTATGCAGTCAGAAAAACGTGGAACATTTTTCGTGCAGTATTTTTCTGTATATTGTGTGAAATTCTTGTAAACATCCTAGCAATAGACTAAAAGAATTCGACTTAAACAAAACAGTATTCTAAAAAGCCATTAAAAGAAATGAGGAATAAAAAAGTGATTGAATAGCGCCTAGTTCCCTGGGGAACATTATGAATTCACACAGCCATTAGAGCCGCAGAAAGGCACAGGATGTGTCGTGCTCGATTTTTTTTTTGTGCTTTGTACTCCGGACCAGGCAAACACGGCACAGAATCGATTGTAATTCAGAAAGTAAATAAATGTGGCCTATGTCAGCCATTTCTATTGTACTGAAGTGTTGCCTACTTTTTGGTAAAATAAAATACGAAAGATCAAAGCAACGCTCGTTTATATTTCAGATTGCGTCATACGAGAACGACGTGACACGTGCCAGGATAGTCAATCAGGCGCTTTGCGGGTTTGCAAAAACTGAAACTGCCATGAATATGCAATAAAACTACCAGGACCACATAGCAAAGAGAGGATGATAGTTCGCAATAGGGATGCTGCAAGCCCCCTGCGGTTAGGGGCGGGGTCGCCCAGTAAATGTAGGGTGCAGATTTTATCCCGGTCCATTCACGCCACAGCGCGAGTCAGGGTCGTTCGTTAAATATTTGCTGGCTGAGGACTATTCACAAAAGAGTGACTTCGCCAGCAATAAGTTCCTTATTGGGTCCTCAAGTAAGACCAGCAGGACCGGGGGAACTCCGCAAATTTGTCTAAAGCGGAACTGGAATTATAAATAAGACTGCGGTTCAATTCGACGATCCGAGACGCAGATAAAGAATCTTAGAAAAGTATTTTATATTTCGTGGATACAATAAAATTTAAAATAATCAGCTGCGAGAGATTTAAAACAAATTATAAATGAAATGTATCACTTGGGGTTTGCACGTTAAATTGATTTCGTCTAGTTAAAAAAATTAAGACTAGAAAGACTAATTTACGCATCTACAAAAATAACACCACCAAATGCTTTTTTTATAACTGCAGAATAATTTACAGCGCAGCAGGTATCATAAGCAAACACGAGAACAGTAAAGAGTGCAACTCATCGCTTTAAACCCGTAAAATAATATCAACTTGCTAATTTGCAAACCGCTGGCTTTTTCAAAGCAATTAAGTTTTTGGTTGCTTTTTTATATAAATAAAACTTATTTAACAAATACTTAATTCCATTTAACTGATGAATAGCATAAAATATCAAAAGCGTGTTTGTGTAATAAAAGAAGTCTTTCACAATTTACTTTTAAATTCTTTTTCTTTTCATATAATTCAGTTATTTTAAAAAGCTTTTGTGTATTAATTTACATGCTTAAAAATATGAAAAGAGTAATCAAAAAGTCAAAGCAATTTAATCGAATATATTATAGATACAATAGATTAAATAAGTGGAAAAGTTTGGCATCCAACACTATGTAATTGTTGTTGCAAAGTGCAAAAATGTAATCAATCAAGTCAATAGTTTTGCGGGAGAATAGCACTGGCGTTCCAAACACCTCCAATTCGTTCTGACATTGAACGTCAGAGTTATAATAGAACTCTGGGAATCATAAAGACCTAGCAGATTCATATACCCCTAGTAAGCGAACCTATCTAATCTCCTGGTAGCCGCTAATCCGCCCGGTCAGCTGACGACGAGCTCGTCAACGCCATTAGCCAATCAGATCGCGACGATCGCCCGAAACAATCGTCTGATAAAACGAGATGGTAAATCAAGTCTGCAAAGATAATGTTCTGTCTGGATCGGCGGGTAATCTTTGACAGGTCAATGACGTCGCGACGCTGAATGAAATCGTAAATAAGATTTCATGGCGCTTTATTCTACATTGATTAAATTTTCCAGTTTTTAAGACGGGAGATATAATATAAGTAGCTTAATATAATACAGAGTTAGGGTTCATCAAAACTGTATTTTGCTTTTAATACATCTTCGATCTTAGAAACGGCTTAAATTTTGATGACATTTGTTATGTTGGTTTTGGTTTGAAACAACAATAGTATTTAAGTACAGTCAGCTGCAGAGAAAAGGTACCCCCCTATAACGGCGGTATCCATACTACCGCCATTACAGGGGGGTTCCCTTTCTCTGCAGCTGACTGTACAAATAGACAACACGTAGGAAAGCATGTGTCATTGCGGTTGTGAATCAGACACTGGCTCAGCATAATGCTGAAGCGTTAATAAACACCCCAGCGCTGATTTTCAGCCAGCACTGTAGGTGACCCTCGGACCACTACAATGATAATTATACTACACAGTTTTAGTTCTAAATAAATAGATAAATTGTAAACTACGAAACATATTATTTATTTTGTGGCTTTAAAAGACATTAAATTCTCGTTCAATATTCCGCAGTCCCTGAAGACTAGAGTCTTGGACCAGTGTGTGTTTGCCAGTGATGACTTATGGCACTGAGATGTGGTCCTTGAGCTTGACTGTTGGAATTTTAGAGAGGGTCAGAGTCACGCAACGAGCTATGGAGAGAGCTATGCTTGGAGTTTCATCGGGCGATAGAATCCGGAATACGGAAATTTGTCGAAGAACTAAAGTCGCCGACATAGCTGTAAAAATAAGCAAATTGAAGTGGCAATGGGCGGGCCACATCGCTCAAAGAACAGATAACCGTTGGAGGAGAAAAGCCCACGAGTGGCGACCACGAACCGGAAGACGAAGCGTTGGCAGTCCTCCTACCAGGTGGACTGACGACATCGTGAGAATTGCGGGAAACCGGTGGATGCCAGTGGCGAGTTGTCGTTGTCGTTCATTGTGGCGTTCTAAGGGGGAGGCCTTTGTTTAGCAGTGGACGTCTTCCGGCTGATGATGATGATGATGAAAGCATGACATTTTGAGGCAAAAGAATCGACCTCCCTTGGTTTTATCTTTGGGAAACGCGTGATTCGGATTGTCAGCCTGAACGATACACATATTGCTTCTGAGACTGTGAATTCGATACGACTTTGATCTCGACTCTACACACATTTTACATTATACAAATAAACAATCATTTTACCCTTCTTGCAATGATGTGGAAAATCAAACGATAGCTTCTATTAGCGCTCAATGCGTTCATTATGTGTGTTTCTGTGGGTGTATTTGTTACTCTTTTACGTTAAAGTTGTCGAACGGATTGGAAGAGGGTTTTACACACATATTTTATCCTGTATTAAAGCGTAATGTACAGTCGGAGTAAAAAAAGGTTCGTCACCTTAAGATCTATTTTCCTTTGCTCAGTATGAGCGCTCATCTGCTTTGCCGATTGAGTAGGACATACTGCGTCAACCTGTCAACCTGCTAAACATAATCAGGTGACCATAACAACCCTACCACTACACCTTGGCACTGACAAACATTGACAATTAAATAGAACAATATTTGATTGCAACTTTTACGTAGTTGTTTATCAAAAAGGTTTTGTATTGATATGAAACTAGACATATGTCAGAGGTGTATACTATTTTGATCCTTGTTGTCATGCCAAGTATAATAATGCATAAAAAAATAAAAGGTACATAGAAAGTGAATCATTGTTTCCACTGTTGCTATTTTATTTCCCCGCCATCTAAGTGAAAAGCAGAGTGTAAAACTCGAGCATTAAACCCATTTTCCCCTCGACGTGTCTATCCACTATATGAACGCCTCGGATAAAATGGCTCGTTTTATGCTCTTGTTGTACAATCTACTATTTTTTGTCAAGAAAAACTGCATATTTCGGAGGAATAGTTAACAATTCGACGCAAATGAATTTAAGTTTTAGCCAAGTTCACTAAAATAAACAAAAACCTACATTTAAAAAGGTTTTATTTGCCCACCATGCAGTTGTAAGAACTTTTTTATTTACCATCGTTTGAATAGAAGTTGGCTGTGTTAGGGTGCAATGCAAAAGTCAGCGCCTCACCCTTATAAACGGGCCACCGATACCCTCTGACGGATATGATCGCCTGGTGCTAGAGTTTTAATATGTATGACGTAACGACGAAACAAACAACCCTGTGATAACCCAGTGATTAAACCGTTAGTGGCATTAACTGTTGATCATTGTGTATTTCTCGAGATGAAACGAATGATTGAGTAAAAGCGGTATACAAATACAAGGGTTACTTTAGCCCGCTTTTGCTACGTTCAGTAAGGACCTTGTCTCACTCGCGACCGCGACTTAAGTATGTATATCAAAAGTTCAGAACTATCATGACAAATAGTAGATTGATAACCAAGGGTGGAAAGTGACCCATTTCACCGAGATATTTCTGGCGCTCGAACGAAGTGAGAGCGCCAATAGTTCGAGGGGAAATGGGTTATTTCACCCGAGTTAGACACTCTACTTTTCATTTCGACTGTGAGGAAACTAAAATACTACAAAAAAACGAGAATAATAATAAATTTAATTTACTTAAACCTATCCAACCTCCAGCGTTACCTTTTCGACTGGCCACTTGCCATGGCCGACTATAAAAAAAAATCGAGTTGGTTACGACGTGCATCTAGATGGCCATGCCGAAACATGAAAAAAAAACTCATTGACGTAACTCAATTATCTTCGATGTCGTGCCTAGTATAAATAAATGTACAAAATTAAATAAGTTATAATTACGATATAAATGAATAAGATATAAATAAATTAAATTTATTTATATCCAACCTCCAACCTTTTCATACATTACTTTACTCTTTGCATACTGGCCACTTGCCGCGGCCGACTAGACTGTAATCGAGTTGGCCACGATATGACCAAAGAGCTTATAATTATACAAAACTGGAGGTTGCACGCCGAACCAAGAAGTTTGACTTTTATTACGGATGTTCGGCGTTCAACCTCCAGTGTTGTATATAATGTTCTTGGTCACGACTTACATCTAGATGGCCATGCCGAAACGTGAAAAAAATGCCTATCATGGCATTATGGCGGGCAGCAGAATAGAGGAAAAATTTTAAATGTTGATATTTTGTAATTTCGAAAAAATAGACCAATTGTAGAATGTTTTTAATGTGAACCTATTAAGATCGTAATAAACATGTCGTTTAATGTATAGCTGAATTTAGATTACTGAAAAGCTTTTATTTTAATAATATGACGTAACTCAATTATCTTCGATGTCGTGGCTAGCCGAAAAATTAAAAAAAATTTACTTTCCACCCTAGAGGAGAAAACGCAATTTTCCACCCGTCTATCTACCCATGAAAATTAAACTTTCCGAACAGGAGAGATGAAAAATAACATGTCGAACTTTTGAAACTCAGGCGACGCTTAATTTTATATAAGCAAATTTTTGCGAAATAACGACTAAAATCCAATTTCATTGAACATTTTCACGCAAATGCAAATTTTAAATTGCGAAAATAAGGGCATGAAAGCGTGGGCTGCATGAGCGTGTGTGTTACCAGGAGATCAGCGAGTGCGCGGCGGTGACGTCAAGCCTACAACGCTTCGATAAATATCTCATGAATAAGAATATTGCATTACGTATGCGTGGCAGTTGCCCTAACACGGTGCGACGGCAAACAAATTTAATGATAAGCGGTACACGAGCGATGTAACAAGTTGACATGTTGCGTTAATTAAACTACTTACGCGAGTTAGTTTCATGTGTTCCTGGTGCTCGGGTTGAGTGCCATTAGATATTCTCTTCTGGGATGGGGATGGGATGCAGTGGGACCGGAAGTAATTTGCAAATGATAGACGGAGCAGTTTCAATTAGTTTCAGATATCAGATATATGAGAGTTTCCTATAATTTACTTCAGTAAATGAAAAATCTTTTGTTTGTTTGTTTGTTTATTCTCTTACCCACGGTTTCGCACGCGTTAACTATTCGATCTGGTAGAAACTCCGGGATTTTACGTAATTTCATTTTCATTAAGATTGTGTTAAGATCAACTGTCCAAAATTTCAAGACTCTAAACCCAGCGGTCAAAATTTCAAAATTTTATCCTATTATCCCGTCTGAAAGCATAGTCAGTTCACTCCCCCCCCGTTTTAAAAATTTTACTGCTCAAATTGCATGACTTAGTTGTGTAGTTTCGTCACAGGAGCTATAAACGCTAAACGCTCATTTTCTGTGCTCTAGGTATACGATGTGTTCACTAATATCTGTGCTGTATGCGAAAACTTTAAGTTGTCCGTAAAAAAAAACGCAAACCGCGACTAATGGCCCGCGCAGCCAGCGGCAGCCATTAATATTCATAAGTCGACCACACGGAGCAAACTTACAAAAATACATATTGCTCTCACGTCGCCACGCCCTCGCCATCGCCACTACGGCTCTCATAATAATAGGGCAAAAACTTGCCCCCGTGCAGATAGCCCCATTAATGGGTTCCGCAGTTTTTGCCCAGGAAACTTTCGTTTAAGATGAATAGACAGCGCTTACAGCACCCTCCTGCCCTGTTTTTTCACGTGCAAGTGAATCTTTTGGATCGATGTTGACCGATCTCAGGGACCAGGCGGCCATAACCCTAAAGGAGATGTTTTATCGCCGCCCGAGCATTGCGTACGAACTTATTATTCAAGAACACGCGCCCATCCTGTCGAGTGCCCATTACAAATTCACGGAGCCCGGCTAAATACATCAAACGTCTTATGATTACGCGTGTTCGCGTTACGAGGCCCGGACGGACCCTCCGGCAGCCGGCACGGGATAACGGCTGCGCTCCTGGTCCGGGAATAACTCAGATAACACGCCGCCGGATCGGCACTACAAAACGGTGCATGATTGTCGGGACCGTCCGAATAAATTTTCTGTTATTGACACGGATTAAAGCAACCAACACACAAAGCAAAAAAAGGAGATAGTTTACCGAAATATTGTCAATAGCACCGTGTCAGTTACTACCCCAATCGCCTTACTTAACCAAACAAATTTCCTTTTGTTTACAGCACAAAGTGACGAGAGGCGGCAGCACAGGAACACCACATTTTGCAGTTTCGCAACAGACATATTAACAGACTAACATCATTATTATTCATTTATCCGTCAAATAAAATTAATCAACAGGTGGTGAAACAGCTTCTAAAATTGCAAGCACTTTTTGGGTGTCCACATTTTATTTTAAAGCGATCGTTAGTTTTTATGCCTTAACACATATTTATGAGTACGTGATATCTACTTCGATACTTATTTTCTTACTTTGGCAAAAGCAGGAACATTAAACTACTCAAAGCTTATCAAAAACATCAAAATATCTCCCGTCTGTTTCTATATGAAGCCGAATAAACTTTTTTGGCCTTTGACTCGGAGAATGGATCCAATGGGAAGCTCCAACGAAGTTGAAAAGGTCGCGGAGGATGGACGTCCGGCACTTTTAACAAGATTTTTTAATTAATTTTCGGTGCCCTCCCTGTACTTCAGTAGGAATGGAGTGAAGTTGGCGGAATTAAGTTTAATCAGATTTTAAAGTATAACAGTCGTCTACCCGCAGAGGGGGGGGGGGGGGCCCGATCCCTAGGAAAGGGAGATTCATCAATACGACAGAAAAAAACGTTTAGTTCTTTTTGTCAAACGCCGTACCACAGAAAATCACAGCGTACCTACCTAAAGCCCCCATACACGGACGAAAGATTTACTTAAATACAAACTTTCTGCATAAATAGCGGTAGTTTAAAGCCTTTTGATTGAGCGCAGCGTCCCCGTCGTTGCGTGCGTCATACCTGCCGCTGCGTCAGGGCTGGTTGACATCACATCGGCCAGTTGTGCCGGTACGACAAAGTTGTCGGATGCCCTTTATCATATGTATTACAATAGTGCTGTTTACATATTACATTAGGCCAACAGATACGACAGTGTATAATAGGTTCTATTGCGGTCATGTGCGGTATAATATTCCCTTATAGCTTTGTACTTATGTTTTGTGAGGTCGGAGCGCCAGCTTATAATTAGTGTGAACATCAAGACCTGACATTCATCAAGGTCGACGCAGTTGATCATATCAAGCAAGCAGATAAACATTATGAGACATTATAATAAAGCCCGATTTAGACGTGCAAGAAACATCGTGTCAGTGCATTACATTGCGAGGTCTCGAAACGTTCTCTGCCTCCTCCATTTGGGAATACAGGTGTGATGTTTGTGTGTGTGTTGTATGGGATAGGTTCAATAACTAAAAGAGCCAAGCGCAAGCGAGACTGTAAAGACAAACGGACCTCACAGTACAATCAAGTGCAAAGTAATCGACAAGGCCAAAGTTACAAACATATGTACCTATGCACAACTTTATGCACTTAACATTACAGTCGTGTTGTGTATACATTTTTTTTTTACTTCTGGAAGGCAAACGAGCAAGTGGGTCTCCTGGTGGTATGAGATCTTACTTTGGCCGTGTCGATATTTTTGCATACAATATAACACAATTACTCATTCATTACATTATTCAACACCAAAATATATTAAGCAGTAGGAACATGTACCTACATTTCCTGCAAGAAACACACAGAAATGGGCAGCGTTATCGCAATACTAACGACATCTAGTGATATTGGGCCTGTCAAGAAACCATCATGAATTTAATTGCCATCACAATCCCGTGTTCCGCAATATATATAATTTTTAATACACAATGCTACTCGTAGACTTTTACTCTTTCACAATAACCGTAGCTTTAGGGCACTCGAGACGAGGCCCACGTCCGAGGACATAGTTTATCATCCCCTCCCCGTAATCTGCTGATACCTAAGTGTTTGCGAACGCTGGCCTATCGAACAATAGCGCATTGTGGCCCGACAGATATTATGGCCGGGTTATAAACGATGGAGACCGTCCAGAGGGGGGGGACCCACCGTGGTATCGGGAAAAACTGTTACTGACAAGTAAACAATTACGAAGTCAGTGCCAATATTATCTTTATAAAATTTAAGCTACGAAAACCACGCTTGAATGTCAAAAATCTACCTACTATCGATTCAGGAAACCTCTCATTGCATAAGCTTTTATTTTACTTTCTCTGTTATGAAACATACCTAGAACGGGTCCGAATGACAAGCAAGTCTAGATAAAGTCAGTAAAACTGTATCAAAGAATTATGAAAGCTTAAGTATTCACTTTTCGGTCAAAGCATTGTTACATTCCGATTTTGATGATCTCCTTGGTCAACTCCATTTTTTATACTTTTATGACCTATCAATTATCACAATAAGCTTGGCGGAGAGTACTATTTACTCTATTTACCACGCTAAACTAGAAACAAAACGATTCCAACTGCCTGCAGCCATTATTTGATTAAAATATTCCAGTCTAGAGTTACAGTCTTCGAATTAATGTTCCAAATTGCTAGTATTTTGATCTCTTTGAAGTTAGTTTACAAGCCCTGGGCGTATTCAGAACTCATGATAAAACGAAATTAAACTCAAATATCTAAGGTAATATCACGTCTAAAATGTCGTCTATATTATCATTGTCGTAGTACATTGGAATCTGAAGATATAAATACGATTTTAAGGTCAATTTTACTGCCAAATTTGAATTGTAAGACTGAGTTTTCTTTTCTAAGGATTCCGAAATTGAAGAAGAAATACTCATTCACTCAGAAATACTTTGCTACTCGAATTAAACAGTCTTAAAACTAGGTACTTACCTAAATGGCACTCATCAGAAGCACCGCTTGCGGACTTCACTCAGTCAGGGTAGTTAGAGGAGGACGTCAATAAAGCAAAGTTACTCAATAAAGGCATTGATCAATCCGTAGCTCCCTGAATTTAGTTCGCTAACTCGCCAATCAGTTCTGCCAAACTGGCGAACAAAGTTTTTAAAAGAGTTCTTTGAGCAAAACTTGGTCGGTACAAACTGCACCGGGGGAGCAGAAGTGAACAAGAGTCAATTGAAGGCTGTAGCTGAGCGAAATTGGTTTAGAGAGAATTAGTTTCCAGCGGTGGTGACGCTTTGTTGCAATTCGCTTAATTAAAATACCATCTTTGCTCTCCTAGTAAATTTCACGCCAGAACGTACCTACACTGAAGAATAAGAATGGGCGTTTTTCCACTAGCCGGCCCGGCACCGAGTACGAAGCTTGCTACCCTGGAGACGGCGACGGTGCTGGCATCGATGCCGTTGGCGGCCGGCAAATGAAAAAACGCCCAATGACTAACAAGTTGAATGCTGACTAATTAATTAAAAAGGTTAGTTACAAATTGAAAGCTTCAAATAGCTCTGCAACCTTTACGATAACGCAAAACAAATCACTCAACCTCTAAAAACGCAATCACCATTCACTCGATCCCCTCAATACGCCATTCACACCTCTAAAAGCGAAAGTTATCGATCACCGCGCGTGGCAAATGAGTTATTCGGCAGCTAATGAGCTCCTTGTAATCCGCTCCATCCGCTTATATGCGTGTAATCTCAGCCAATGAGGTGGGATTTACGATAATTTAATTTGGGAAACAAGCGAGAGGACCGTATATGGGATCGCTTGTCGAGGTAAGAGGTGTTTCTGAGTTCCCGGTGTTTAATTTGCACCCCGAGGCGTCACTATACCCACCGCGATAATTGGTGGAGAGTGTCCTTGTTATCAGGAGAGCGGAGAGTCAAAACACAGCGGCACGTGCCTCAGACACATCGACACCACTGATTTATGACACGTCGATACGAACAATGAAGACCGACAAGCAGAGAGGAACAAAATCAAAAATCTAATTTATAAAGCTTCGAAGCCACATGAACTTAATTTATAACAGGTCCAAAAATTTGCAAAGCTCTATTAGCCGTTTTGAAATATAGACCATTTTTCGATCAAACAAAAGCAGACTTTAAAAAGATTCTTCAATCCGACGGCATGCGAGAAGTAACAAGCATCAAACTTAAAAAGTTTCTTGAAGACGTTGTGGTACCGTAAATCAAGGATGGCATTTCTTGGCATGTACCAGGGTGCAAGAACTAACTAAGAGACTTATTGTAAGGGACCCGGAGGGATGTATTCATGTTTTACATGTGTGCGCCAATACACCCTACTTTGTTATAGGTACAAAAACTAAAAAGGGCGACAGGGACAGCCATACGTATACGAGAGAAAACGAATCTAGTTTTGTTGCTTTTAAGCAACTGATGTGTTCAATTCTATAAAAATAAAAACAGTCGCCAAAAATACAAAGCTAGTTTTACAGTGAAAAAATAATTTTCGTTTGAACAAGCTCTCAGAAGCAAAATGTTCTAATTAGTGATAGAGAAATATACAATAAAAGTAACGAGCTATTAACATAAAGCATCCTTTGTGAAAACGTAGACAATAAAACAACAACTTGAACGTATTAAATCCAATTTTAAAGAAGAGTTAAGTAGAAACTTCACAAATTAAAAACGTGAAATAAAATTCAAGGATAATTGGTTGCAGCCGCGCCGAGGTTTTCATGGAGGCAGACATTAAATACCTCTTTCCCGCGGCGCATTCGAGTGGGACTGCCTAAGCGAGCGCGGCCGAAACGTCTTACCGAGTTAAAAAGAAAACGCTTACTGCTTATTAGCCCTCAGGGATTCTCTTTAATTAGTTGGTAAATAATCTGGTTGAATTACTACTGTTCAGATTTACTCTGAAATTGCGGTATTCGCCGTCACTCCGTGAAGCAGTTTTCTTCTTTCTTTATTTAAGATTAAGTTAAGACGATTCTTCTTAGAAGAGCAAGTAACTTGAACAAAAAATTGTGTATAAAATACAAAACATTTTTATAGTAATATTTTTTTAAAATGCAAGCTTTATTGCTGGCTGTAGGTACATAAACAAAGACACTAGAAGTCTACTCTACATCACACGTAACTTGTTAATTCTAACAGAAGAAGCGAAGAAATAAAATATACGAAAATTGCGAAGTTAAATAAAATGTGTAAATTCATCTAACTCCTTATACGAGTATTCACTGGAGAATAAGAGCAATGTTGTACTAAGAGTGCAGCAATAGGGAAGAGACGTGCGGACGACACTCACTGTGCAATATTGATGCTGCGGCGAAGGATCTACGACTAGGGATACGAGAGTAGTGTCGATATTCTTGTATCGATACATTACGATTTACGCTACGTTTGAACAAGCTCATTAAATAAAACACGAAGCAATTACAATTTCGAAACAAAATGCATGCATAATCTAAATCATCTGGCCATACACACGATAAGCAACTTTGTTATTAGTTGATTTCTCGTCTTGTGTCTCGCAATTTCGGCAAGCTGATATCAAGTTTCCGTAGAGTGTAGCGGTTATCACGTGTGCTTCACACGCACAAGGCCCCCCCGGTTCGAGCCCGGGCGGAAACAATTAACTTTTAGCTTTTTAATTTTGAGACAAAAATATAATAAACTGTGTTCTGCAGACAAACTGTGTAAACAGTTTTGCAGGGCTATGTGCAAAAAAACTATGTAAAAATAATGTCAAATAAATACTTTTTCATTCAATAGGGATTTGAACATCGATATTAAGCAGAAAACTAGACATCACTATTGGTGTGACTGTGGCACGCCAAATCGAAAATACACGACATTACAAAATAGAAGTACAGCGGACCATTGCTGACTTTATTGTAATGCCAATATTTACAAAACTGTTCCCAGCAAAATATTTCTTGGTGTAAATAGATTTGTAGTGTCGTCTAAACAGAGACACGGTGATACATTTAATAATTGATTTTAAAGAAGTTTAACGAGTTTTCATAATATATCGAGTACAATGAAGTTTCTGATCGAATAGGTAACCATTATGACAGGTGTAGGGAGTGGTAGGGAGTCATTTCCTGCCTGGCAACTGTGGAGGACTGTCTGCTATAACATCCTTATTATGTATTAGAGGATAGACCTCCATATTTGAGCGCATCTCATTTATATAATATGGTACAAAAAGCTTCTTCATGTTGGCTTTCCAATGGTCCCCATGGACCTGTGATCGGTAATCCATATATTCATATTTACTCATTCAAATTCATGTGCATTGCATTATACCAATCAACCATGACTTCCACTTAATGAAAACCATTAATTTCAAGCCACGAGAGCTTAACATTTTACAAGTTACAAAAACCAAGACCATGCCAACACATAATATTCCTTTGATCAGAAACTTGACAGCCCCACAGTGTAACGCATAATGCTTTTAACCTATCAATGTGGAACGCTATCGCTGCAAATGGCAGAAGCAAATGGCTGGATGCAGTTCAGTATAAATTAGGTAAATAAGCGAGCCGCCGAACAAAGGTGGCCGCGCTGCGATATTGATGGAGCGACAATGGGACAATACAATGAACGCTCTGCACCTTCTGCACTCCTAATAATGAACTTGAATATTCCATCTAGCACAATATTGTTTTATCGAGTAGGGGGAGGGGGAGATTTCACTACTTTTCGGAAAGGAGTCAGAATAAGTGAAATACCGCGGAATTTCATCAAAATACTACTTTATTCAGATTTATTACAATCCGTAATACGGAAATTCGCGAAGAACTAAAGTCATCGACGTAGCTGTAAAACTATGCAAGTTGATGTGGCAATAGGCGGGCCACATCGCACGAAGAACAGATAACCGATGGGGAAGAAAAGTTCTGGAGTGGCGATCGCGAACCGGAAGACCAAGAGTTGGCAGGCCTCCCACTAGGTGGACTGACGACATCGTAAGAATTGCAGGTAACCGGTGGATGCAAGTGGCGAGTGGTCGTTCACTGTGGCGTTCTAAGGGGGAGGCCTTTGTTCACCAGTGGACATCTTCTGGCTGATGATGATGATGACTACTTTATTCAGAATTCGCAATGGTAAAGCTCTACACTAAAGGAATGTGAGAGGAAAAATTCTGAAGGTAGTTCTAGCTTCACTCAATGAGGATTTCTGAGACAGGCTAGTTGGCGCTAGTATAGGTTTTGACAACTTCGACAATTGTCTTAAGTTTTTAATTATGATTGGTTAAAAAACTAAATAAGCCAAGCAAAACTGTAACTTCAAACCTCACGATACCAAAAACCCTCTTAATAAATAAATACGTGACAACTCTGTCAAGTCAAGAGCAATTAAACTGGTTGAATGCGTTTAAGAAGTTGCATACTTTCGAGAGTAGATACAAGACTGTAAGGCAAAGGCAAAGGGAATACAAAATTTTCTCATATGTGACAAAGAGTCTTTGTAGTAGATAATGTGGCAATTTAGCTAGCTATGTGGCAAGAGACAAACGGCATACAGGTCCAAGACAACGCAGGTACGGCACAAATGGCACAATGCAAGCCTTCCTGCGGCGGCCAGGCATTTCCTGCCATCAATAAGGCCCGTGCTTCCGCCAGCCGTGGACAAAATGGAACCTTTTCTATTCAACGGGGACCATTATGTTACCAGGGGAAGAGAGAAGGGGTGAGGTTAGGCTCACGTTGGAATAATAGTAAAATGTACGTTTAAACCCTGAAGGCAATGAAAATTGATATTTTCAGCGTTTTCTGAATCCAAGCATGCATGCATTCTGTGTGATCAACTGAAACGGTTGGAGATGCTGAAGATAGGTTCCAAAACTAGGTGATGCTTGAGATAGGTAAAAAAAAGTATCTCTAAACAATAGGAAAAATTAAGACTTCCAAAGAAATAATCTGATTTATCTATGATGAATTTACATGCATTGTTACTACTTAGAGTAAGCAACATTTTGTACTTAAGGAAATGATGATATATATAAAATCTGAAATTATAATGGATATTTAGTTGTAGGTTTTAACATAATTTGTAATGTAATAATTTGTAAATATAGACGTAGCGGTAATAAATTTTAATTAAATTATTGTTAATCTGTATTCACATTCGCAGACTACCAAGTTACAGGCTCAGCCTAGTTTGGTGTCTGACGGAAAATTGTAACATTATTGTAATAAGTATTTTTGCCAAATAAATAAATATCAAATATCAAAAATATCAAATATCAAATATACTACAAATTCATAAAACAGAATATAATCGCCGAATTCAAGTAGATATGGGTTTTTTTATTGACAGAATGCGGCGCGACCGTATCCGGCGCACACGCCGCTTCCGGCACCATCAGCCGGCGAACAGCCGGAAGTGACGCACAAACGCGAGCCGTGCCGAGGTTAGTACGAATGGATTTATTAGCTAAAGCACATGGAATGAACTACAATCAATTAATTAGCTCACCCGCGACCTCAACAGAATAAACACAGTAACTTTACAGGGTATGGCGGGCGAGCAAAGAAATTGTTCGTAGTACATTTTGACTCTGCAAAGTAACACCTGATTCAATAAATAATTTAAAGTACATTAAATTAAGCCAGTGCCAACACTATTTTTTTTAATAATAATAATAACAATGATAATTATTTAAAACTAACCAGGTAATAAGTACAGATGACGAAGATGTAGGTTCAATAACAGCCCGATTTACCTTCGAATGTACCTATGTTGGATTGACAATTATGTACTTGTATACGTGTAAAGCCCGCTCTTCTACCATACCTCCCCATTAATTGTAGGTTCCATTTGGACCCTTCGGGTTGGAAACTCTAGAAAAAGCATCAAGATGCACGTATCTGCATTATATTGTTCCAGTGATCTCAGAAGGCAAAACATTGTCTTTAACTATTTAAGTAGATTTCACAAGCAAATTCCTATAATATTTTGTATTGAACGACTCTTCACTCTGTGTTTATCTACGAGTACCTTTCTTTGTATTATTTGTATTTAGTGTATCTCATCCCAATGTGCCTTGAAATAAAAATATATCTCTTTGTTTGAAATTTAACTTGCGAGTTACCTATTACCATTCATAAAAGTTCTTTACAAAGTTGGCGTTCATTCACTTAACAAAGTAAAGTTCGTGAAAACAAGCGACTTCATAGCAACTATATTGTCTCGTGCAAATATTTCAATCTCACAGTTGCAAGGACCAGGATACCAGAAGTTTAAAGCGATAAATAAAACTGCGTCGCCGCGTCGCGTCACGGAGCGGAAAGGACGCAATAAACTAAAGGATGTTACATTCGTTTAGTTTTTCGTCCGAGTTTACAGCGAGTCGTAACAACTTTACGAGTGGACTGCGGTACGATTGCTTATACGAGTTTGTATCATAAAATTGTAAAGCTTATTGTAGATAAAGGTTTAGTGATGCTATATACCAGATAGCTACTCTAATGTAACTCACTATCGCAAGAGTTTTGTATAGTTAACCGCTCTACAAGAAAATAAAAACTGCAAAAACATAATATCGAGACAAAGTACTAAGTACAATGTGCTGACTTAAATTTATTGAAAAAAAAAAGATTAATTCCAGTCATGACAGCCTTTTTAAAATACACGCGGCATCTCGTTAAGTGCGTGCAGGTATGCATGGCAGCGAAGGCACTGGAGCACCAATCAAAGGTCAGGGGGAAGCAGTTTGCTGGTATTTAGTCTAACTTTAAACATTGAGTATAATATAAACATAAAGCTATGCTCACTGGTGTAGTTATTATCTAGTCACTTAAAAAAAATTACGTTGTATATTACATCAGATTAATTAATTTGTCATTAAAAAAAATAATGAGATAGTGTAACTTCCGTGCCTCGATAATTTACAATTGTCAAGTGCAGTTTGTAACGAAACACGAAACAGTTTTTAGCTGAATAAATTCACCGACGATGCTTTTCATCCACTCAATCACTGCAAATACGTGTGACGCTTTACACGAAGGCTAGTCATGCAGGCATGCTGGATTGTTCGACTGCCATCGAAACTATGCGCTCCTGGTATTTTAGCATGCTGAAATTTGTGCTAAAGGCTCGAGGAGGGTTTTTTTAATACCGCGACTTTAAACAATTATTACATGATTTAATTCGCACACCTGATTAATTTAATTTGGACTTCATTCACTTTCCGAAAAGTCGAATAAATGATGGATTTACCATCCATACTCTTGATTTAGTAGTGCCAATTGTATTGCGACTATTTGCGACGCCATGAGAAAAGATGATAGAGGTGTGTATTTGGTTGATATACTCGCACGAATGCCGCACCTAAGATCGCCGCAAAAACCTTAAGGCTACGCGTCGTGTCGTGCGCGACGGATCTTTGGGAGCACCTGTAATAGCTGTAATCGCAATTTCTTACGTGTCCATTGCCAAATTTTTACTTGCCGGGGATGAAAATTTACCCACGTTACTCGCGGATGATACGTCAGCACCTGAGCTAGCTCTAAACTCGCTTACTACTGGATCAAACAAGCAGAGCAGTTTCAATTGAGCAGAGCGCATCGCGATGCCCACAAAACTTCTCAGCTCTCGCGGTCACTCACTCCAAATTTAAAGGGCATCGTCAACAGTTAGCAAGTTTAGATTGGCAATCGCCGGCAAGTTGGCCGTCTCGGCAACTTTGCGAGGCCGACACTCGGCTAGCGCAGTTCTGAGGTTTCGGCCAAGTTAGGTACACTTGAAGAGTCACTTTCGGAGAGCAATAGAAAATAAATTAGATTAGAAAATAAAAACTTTTGAGAAAGAAATATCAAAAGATTAATTCAAGATTCAAAGTAAAATCAAGAATTCAAGTAGAATCTTCCCAGCGGGATTGTTCAGAGAATTCATCCCTTAGGAAGTGGTCTCCTTAATTGGCTTAATTGTTAGCCTTTTAAAACCAATTTATAACTATATGGTTAGAGAACCTGACCACACTGTTTGAGGTCCCGGTTTCCATCCCCTGTCGGGGTTGATATTTGTCTGAAAAATACGAATTTTTGTGCTCGAGTCTTGCGTGTTTAAATATTATCTTTTTACAAGCTTTTATTTAGTTTTGCCTGTACCATTGTCTGTCTGTCTGTACAAGTAGCGGCACGAGAGTTTAGCGCTGACGGTTATTGCGCAGAAGTCAAAAGTAAGGTATCACACGGGGAAGGGCGGGCGTGCGTAGCGCCGATTGGCTTTCCAGTCGCATTACGTCCCCCGCGCCCATGCCCCCATGCGCAGCTATCCCTTCCACGGTTCACTCAGCGCTAAACTCTCGTGCCGCTACTTGTACAATACTATTTACTGCACACCACAAATCACTACAAAAAATTACATAGACACATAAATTCAGGGCAGACAATAGGCGACACATTAGCATTGCTTCCCAGATGCATCAATTTCACGATATTTTTCTTAACCGAAAATGTCTAGTACAAGTGTAACATCCCGCCAAAAATCCTAAAAACTGGTTTTCACTCTTACCCAAATTAGAAAAAAGCAATAACAAAGTTTCAAGGTTTGAGCCCCGCGTGGAACACTGTTTTTACAGATGCAACACCATTGCCTGCTCTTTATATGATACACGACTTCATCTAACGATAACCTCAAAGCAGTGACGTCAGAGTTCAACATCTCCATTAGTGGGGGTAAAAGACATTGTTTGTGAGCCGAGATAGATGTATCCGACATTGGGCACAAAGCGACAAGCCGGAGCCCGAGGAGGGGGGGGGGGGGCAAGGCTTTGTCCAGGTTTGGTCGAAGCGTATGAGAGGTGTTAATTACAGGAGCCTTGCTTGTAGCTTGTGAGCTGTTAAAGTGGAAACTGGACGCCAACGGTGACACGTTGCGAGTGCCTGGTATAGTGTAAGATGGGGTGAGCTGGTTATTCTACTCCTACAACTACAAATATCAACATTTAGTTACATAATAATAATAAATATCATGGGACACTTCACACCAATTGACCTAGTCCCAAACTAAGCAAAGCTTGTACTTACACTATGGATACCAGGCAACGGATTAAGTACATATGTATACTTAAATATTAAATTTAATATTGAACATCCAAGTCCAGAGAGCAAAAATATTCGTATGTAAAATATTCCATACAAATATCTGCCCCGGCCAGGAATCGTACCCGGAACCTCAAGCTTCGTAGTCAGGTTCTCTAACCGTTTGGCCATCCGGTTGTCAAATTTTTTTCACCTTGTTCAAATTTCTCGATACTCGTACGTAAGCATAGCTTGTATAGCATACATTTTCTCAATATTTTAAACATGGCTACTAGCATAGGACTAGGATAGCATAGATTTTCTCAATATTATGTAAGCATAACAACCATATACTAGGATAGCATAGGTTTTCAGATGCAAGCGCGTCAGACAATTGCGGCGAGCGGCCGCAAACCACAGATGGACTGTAGCGATATCTGTCGCGACACTTCGCGAAATGTATGTTGTTTATGGCAACACCTTTAACTCTATGGTAAGTCAGTCTATGACTTCCTTTGTTTCTATCTGTCATAGTTCTGTTGGCGCGCTCGCGAGTGTGACTTTCTAGATAATGTTCAGTATTAAGTTTATTAGAGTCAGTGTCGTATTCCTGGAATAATGATCACATCGCGGGCGACGCAGCTATGAAAGCTAAGTATCATGCTAAGTATACTAAGTACTAAGTATTATACCAAATGCCAAGGTGCCTTAGATTTATTATCTACCTACATTAAACCTGTAATAACGAAATGTCTTGATTCTTATGGTCTGTGTAACCAATGCTCTGACTCCTAATGTGAGTAAGTAGTGGCTCGTTCCACCTGGCGCCGAGACTCCTTAGTCTCAGTATATGAAAGCGATTCCCATGTTAGACTAACTCTTCATGGTCCCTGTGGATATGAGGGGGGAGCTGCTCCACAGTCTGCGTTGCAGTATGAGCACAGTGGGTGACCTGCGGCGACCCCACTGGTGTTTAATAGACAGGCTCTGAGAGTGCCAAATAAGCACATATATCGCTAGATAGAAAGCATATGTTTGTGTCTACATAATTGTACATAACTTAACTGATGATGATAACCATATAAGTTCACTATGTAAACCTAAGACACCTATTAGGGCTCCATGCAGTGGAGTCATACTATATTTACTTCAACAGGTGGTGAAACATATACAGCGAAGCAGTACATGGCAACGGAGCTGAACACAGATGGCCTGACTAGGAATACAGGTATGAGTCGCAATCTTAATCACTTGCATACTATAATGAGAATACATAGAGTTGATGCATTGTTCGACCAGGGCTAAGTGTCGCCGCCCTGTCTTATGTAGGTACGTTAGGTAAAGGTGTTAAACCCTAGAGAACCGTGGCGACAAATGGTGGAGATCAGCTGGGATGATAAGACTCAAATTTAACCATAAGCAAGTTGAGTAATGCATTAACTGACTAATTAAAATTCAATTGAAATAAAAGCTCAGTGCAAGTTTGCGACTCATAGCGACATCTGTTGTTCACTCTTGAAACTAAGTTTTAATTTTGATCTAATAATACTAATAATAAATTTATTTCAGACCAAGGTTAGGTTATCTAAACATGTACCTACTTGTATATTGTATAGAATAAGCAATTTGTAAGAGTTCATAAAATAAGCCTAGTTTGACAACTTATTATAAGTACATAAGAAACACCTATAAACTATAAAACATGCAAATTATAATTTCTATAATAATTTAAGATTATGAAGATCATCTGAAAATGGCGAAAATGACTTGCTTGCTGGCGGGTGCGAGCCTCGTTCGTGCCGTCCTGCTCACGTTAATAGTATTTAATACGAAAGCGAGCGAGACGGCGCGATCCGGGCCTAGATTCTAGATTTTTTTAATTAACTACGTTGGTTAGGTCAGTTACACATTAACAGAAACTGACTTACTACTTTTTAGAAAATTAGTCGTAAAAAGTAAATGACATTTTAAATTGCATAGAACTGTACTCTAAAATAAATCTAGTAAATATATGAGATTGTTTACTAATACCCATATTACCAACATATTACGTCTAATTTTAATTCTAATTCCACATTTGCTGTCATGTATGGTAAGTGCTCAATGTACCTAAAGGTCGTGATGTTGGCATTACTGTCAATATTTTTACTCTAATAGGTTCAAGTTTAGGAAATGAAATACGGAAACTAGAAACCGGAAGTAAAAGCAAGCTCCAATATGGTGCATTTCTCTAAGAAAGATTACGTCAAGTACATTATTGGATCACTATTTGGATTTTTTACGACAAATCCACTAAGAAAATTAATGTACACATGTGCTATTAAAAAATAAATACTTAATTTTAACAATAGTAACAAGTTAAATACGTGAGATTGAAAAGTTTGATGTAATAAATTTAAATCGCATGAAAGACGAGCGGGAAAGGCGCGGCCATTTTTTCTTCTCTCTAGTCTGACCACCGAACCGACGACGGCTCGAAAACGTAAACCTCGTTTGTGAAAATTTTTCTCAAACTGATTACAGTGGTAAAAGTTGTATAAAATGTGAAAATAAATACCTAGTGAGTGTTGCATTATACTCAGGTAAGTTTCATAGACCGTTTTACTATATTTTATTAAGTTTAAAGCCAAAATCGCTAAGCTTGTACATTGCTGATGGAAACCGGCAAATTTACTTGAAATTACTTTAGAACTACGACTCGATGATCTGTATAACAAATGAATAACGGCTGTTTTGTATGTGTTTTGTTTATTTTACTGGATAAGTAACAAAATAGTTTCTGTGCGTCGTGTTATTCGTCTGAGTAGACAAGTTGATTTTAAGCGCATAAGCGCACACACAAGTTTCACAAAATAAGTCTTTAAACTTAACTAAGTACGATCATTATTAGTTTTAATTGAATCTTGTTTGATTTGAACATGTTTAAGACGACGATTACTACGATTTTTGTTTGCTACCCAGAACAAACTTAGGTATCTACCTACCTATATAGGTAGATAGGTAGGTAGGCTCTGTGGATTTCTTACGGAATAAGGACCGTGCGGTCGAATGTTCTAGTTCGAATCTAAGAACAAAATTCTGATTTCAAAGTTTTAATATTATGATGATATTTCAAAGTTTAAATGTTATATATCATCCTTAAAGGGCATACACATTACTCGAGAACGCTGCCACTGCCGCCAACAATAAGAGGAATTAAGGAGGATAATTGTAAAACAATTGAAATACATAGAAACGTCGCGGATACGAACGTCATTTCATTCGACATAGGCGAAGGTATGTTTTAATGTCATACTTATTATTAATTTGAGAATACTACGCAATGATTTAATTTACCGACGGCTCACATGTGTGTGAAACTTAGTGAAACGTCAAAATTTGAATTAATGATAACAAGCCATACGAGTAAGCAAGTGTTGCCATGTGTGAAAATAAAATTAAAGTAGTAGAATCTTGGTGCAAACTTATAAGATAATTATTTTACGTCAAATATACTATATCATTATTCATCATTATTTGTCATTATTTTAATTTTTGCCATTCTACTATATTTACATTATGAATACTGTGTTGTTATAAATAATAAATTATGTGATTACTTACATTACATCCACAATTTCACATTCATTTATCATATTAGCAATGAGTACAGTCAGATGCAATTTCTAACTTCAAAGGTTTAATTATATTATTCTGATGATGCCAACGTGTTACCCACATAAACTAAACTTAAGATAAACTTAAGACACTGGTCAGCAAGTCATATTCATTTTTTTTAATGATTCATTATTTGCATGTTATTATGGTGTTATATTTAATTTCAGCATTACACATTACCATTATGGAAGAAATACTGTTAACTCGTTTGTCCATATTTGTCAAAGAAATCAAATCCTTATCAGAACAAGCTCTCAATCTCTGCATAACGTTAGACAATGACAATTTAGACAGCGCCAAAGTAGTTACGGCTAAATTAAAGTCTATTCTGTCTCGCTTCACATCTGAACTGTACAACTACTTCAATACATGCAACAACCCGAACCCGGACCAAATTTCAGATTTTACAACCGATCAGTTGCAAGGAGAGGTAGCGTTGGCTGAACTCGAAACCAAAATAAAGATGAAGTCTGAAGAAACCACAACATCAAATAAAGAAAACACACAACCATCATACAGTAAGCTCCCAGATCTGACTTTGCCAGAGTTTAGTGGCAATTTACTTGAATGGCATCAGTTCTGGGACCAGTTTACATCAAATATTAACCGGAGAAAGCTGAACGACGTTGACAAGCTGCTGTACCTCAAAAGTTCACTGAAAGGAGATGCGGCCAGACTTGTGGATGGATTTGTTACCACAAATAAAAGTTATCAGATTGCTGTCAATGCATTAAAGACAAGATATGGGAAAGAACATGAGATCATATATGCACATCACAAGGCCTTGAACAACGTCAAACGAGCAGAGAAGATGGAAGACTGCTGTGGAACGTTGGATGAAATTGAAAGACACTTGAGGGTGCTCCAATCAATGGGAGAGAACACCAGCTCCAATCATGTGCGATACCTGCTTATGGAGAAGTTCCCTAGTGAAATAATATACGAGGTGAAAATGAGACTGGGGTCCGATGGGAAGGAGACTGTTGAAGATATCCGGAGGCAACTGTCCATAATTATTTCTGCGAAGGAGGAATCACAAAGGATGACACAGGAGAAGACCATGAGTGAGGTACCACAATATACAGTGGAAACTTTGCATGTCAAAGAGAAAATCCAACGGAGGGATTTCAGGAATAACAAATCTCATAATGCAAAGCCTCGAAGAAATCACTTCACTTCACCTGACAACAAGCCTGGAACTAGTCATTGGAATTCAAGACCAAATAAAAATAATACACCAATGAAGAGAAAATTTGAACCTAAGAAGGAGACCAATGGAAGTTATGGCCAAAAGAAAAGAAAGTGGTCATGCATTTTTTGTGGAGAAAACCATTATAATGTCTATTGTGGGAATGTTAAAACTATAAAAGAAAGAAAAACCAAATTGAAGAACAGGTGTTTCAACTGCTTTCGAGAAGGGCACTTTCTTCAACAATGTGAACTCAAGAAGTTTTGTTACAAATGCTCTTCAAAGGGACTTCGACTTCGTCACCATAAAGCATTATGTCCTAACAACTTTACAAAAAAGGAGGAAACAGAAAAGCCATCTACAAGCACCAGCATGATGTATGTAGGCATGAAAGGCCCTACTGTACTTTAAACAGCTGTAGTTATGGTGAAAGGTGAAAATGGAAGATCAAAAAAGTGTCGCATTTTACTTGACTCAGGAAGCCAACGGAGCTACGTAACTCAAAGCATTGCTGAAGAACTGCGACTAAGAACCGAAGAGGAAAATCATCTTTCCATCTTTACCTTTGGAAACAAAGTGCCTCAAAAACTGGATAGCCCGGTTGTACCTAAAGTTGAATATAGAAACACGCACTAATAAAATTAAATCATTGTTTGCTAATGTTGTCCCATCAATATCTCATAGCGTTCCCTACATGGACTAGAAGCTAAACGACTGGAATTACACAAGAGGCATTGGATTTATACCTGAAGTCTAAAGAAACATTTCAACAAATATCGATGAATTTAAGAGAGTGGAGCTCTAACTCCGAAGAAGTAATGCATAGTATTCCTGATGCTGCTCCTGATAAAATTGTCAAAGTTTTAGGTTTGGACTGGAACCTGGAAGATGATACGCTTCACCTAAGGACTAAGGTACTCAACAATGCTAATACCAAAAGAGGTATTTTGAAAAGCATCGCATCCATTTATGATCCATGTGGATACACAGTACCCACTTTGCTATCTGCTAAACTACTGCTACAGGACCTATGGAAAATGAAAATAAAATGGGATACACCATTGCCCCAGGATATTGTTGATCAATGGAATGAAATTAAAGGAAACTTAGACGAAGTTAAAGAAACAAGCTTGACCAGACGATACCTGAAAAATTCTCAAAACAATGATTGTCAGATTCACTGCTTCTCGGACGCCTCCACAAGAGCGTATTCTGCTGTAGTTTATATAGTAGGAAAGAATGAAAAAAGTTTTGTCATTGGAAAATCACGTCTAGTTCCAATAAAAGATCAAGAGAATTTGAAGATACCACGACTTGAACTCTTAGGTGTACTTATTGGAAGTCGTTTGATAAAATACATAACAAAGTTCATTCACTTCAAGATAACCCAACAAGTACTCTGGACGGACAGTCAAATCGTGATCGACTGGTTCAATTCAACCAAATTATTGACTCCGTTTGTGGCCAGAAGGCTTGAGGAGATTAAGAGAAATAAAGACTTGATTATCAGATATGTTCCTTCAGAATTGAACCCTGCTGATGTAGCTACCAGACCAACAAGTTTGAAAGAAGATAGACAACGTTGGTTGACCGGACCAGATTATCTGCTCGATGAGCCTAGTACGTGGCCTGTAAGCACGGCTAGAGAACAAACTCTTTTGGTTGGGGAGTGTCTGTCGAAGACTGAAGAAGCTCAAGAAGATCCTGAAGCAATAGAAAAACAACCTGAAATACAAGAAGTAATTGAACCACAAGATAGTACATTAAAAGAAATTAAGAAAATACAAGCCGAATACTTTCGAGAAGAAGTAGACGGAAAAGAAACTAATCTTAGTCGGAATTTAGGCCTATTTAAAGATATCGATGGCATTTTACGGTGTAAGGGTAGACTTAAATATGCTGAATGGTCGTTTGACAAGAGGTATCCTATGATCATACCTAAAGACTGCGATTTCACAAATAAACTCATAAAAGACACACATGAAAAGAATTATCATGTTGGTGCCAACCATACATTGAGCTTAATCCGTCAATCTTATTGGATACCACAAGGAAAACGCTATGTTCAGAAGATCTTGAACAAATGCCCACGCTGCATGAAACATAAAGGCGGACCATTTAAGTTACCACCCACACCTGCACTGCCACATGAACGAGTTAATTATAGCAAACCATTCACGTTCACTGGAGTGGATTATTTAGGACCTGTGTCAGTAAAATCAGAGAAAGGAACAAGCAAAAGATGGATATGTCTGTTCACATGTTTAGCTGTTAGAGCAGTACACTTGGAAGTAGTTAACGATCTATCTGCGGAAGAAGGACTGCTTGCTCTCAGGCGAATGATTGCAACTAGAGGAGTACCATCACTTATAACATCAGACAATGCTTTGCACTTCAAATTGATAGCTGACATAGTACAGAATGCATACTGTGTAGAAAATAAAATCAAATGGCGATTTATACCAGAACTGGCTCCATGGTTTGGAGGTTATTATGAGAGACTTGTTTCTCTCGTTAAGCATTGTATGCGAAGAACACTTCAAAAACAACTTTTATGGGACAGCCAACTATCAACAATCACCAAAGAAATAGAATCCGTCATAAACACGCGACCTTTAACATGTGTTGATAATGAACTGGAACACATTTTGAAGCCAATGGATTTCCTTCAAGCAGCTGGATGTATCTCGTTAAAGACAGCTGACATTCAACCGATAGTACAAGGCACATCGACAAAAACAAATTTAATTCAAGGTTGGAGAAAAGCTCGCATCATGCTAGAGGAATTCAAAGAAATGTTCCAAAATCGATATTTACCCAGCTTACGCGAAAGGTACAGTCACTCGCATAAGCAACCTCGTATCATGTCAAGAGACATTCCTAAGGAAGGACAGATAGTTCAGATAAAGGGTGATAATAAAAACCGAGAGGGTTGGAAAGTAGGAAAAATAATCGCTCTGACAAAAGGATCTGACAGTTTTGTCAGGGTAGCTAAGGTGAAAGTAGGAGACACTATATTTACACGATCCATCGCGCATCTGTATCCGTTAGAGGTGGAAGATAATGAACAACAGGAACCAATACCTCACAATCCAACTGCAAACATTGAAACTCCAAGGTTATCTGAAATAGTACCTGTAGAGTCAGTAGTAAGTAGTGATATTGATATGAAAGAAACTGATGTTCCACAAATGGAAACGTTACCTGACAATGAGATGGAAATAGACCTTGAAATAGACTCAAGCGAAGGAATGACAAATGATTCCAAGGATGTTACAACTGCAGATATAGAGATTGAGAGTAAGGATAAACAAGATGATTTAAAGAACGACACTAACATAATGAATGAAGATTCTTTGACAAACGACGGTGGCAGACTAGAGACACAAACTGGACATAAACGAATTGCAGCGGTCCGGGCCCTTGAAAGGATAAGGGAATGGACGCGCAATCTAATGACACATTTACACTAATTGTTCCCGGCCGGAGTGTCGCGACACTTCGCGAAATGTATGTTGTTTATGGCAACACCTTTAACTCTATGGTAAGTCAGTCTATGACTTCCTTTGTTTCTATCTGTCATAGTTCTGTTGGCGCGCTCGCGAGTGTGACTTTCTAGATAATGTTCAGTATTAAGTTTATTAGAGTCAGTGTCGTATTCCTGGAATAATGATCACATCGCGGGCGACGCAGCTATGAAAGCTAAGTATCATGCTAAGTATACTAAGTACTAAGTATTATACCAAATGCCAAGGTGCCTTAGATTTATTATCTACCTACATTAAACCTGTAATAACGAAATGTCTTGATTCTTATGGTCTGTGTAACCAATGCTCTGACTCCTAATGTGAGTAAGTAGTGGCTCGTTCCACCTGGCGCCGAGACTCCTTAGTCTCAGTATATGAAAGCGATTCCCATGTTAGACTAACTCTTCATGGTCCCTGTGGATATGAGGGGGGAGCTGCTCCACAGTCTGCGTTGCAGTATGAGCACAGTGGGTGACCTGCGGCGACCCCACTGGTGTTTAATAGACAGGCTCTGAGAGTGCCAAATAAGCACATATATCGCTAGATAGAAAGCATATGTTTGTGTCTACATAATTGTACATAACTTAACTGATGATGATAACCATATAAGTTCACTATGTAAACCTAAGACACCTATTAGGGCTCCATGCAGTGGAGTCATACTATATTTACTTCAACAGGTGGTGAAACATATACAGCGAAGCAGTACATGGCAACGGAGCTGAACACAGATGGCCTGACTAGGAATACAGGTATGAGTCGCAATCTTAATCACTTGCATACTATAATGAGAATACATAGAGTTGATGCATTGTTCGACCAGGGCTAAGTGTCGCCGCCCTGTCTTATGTAGGTACGTTAGGTAAAGGTGTTAAACCCTAGAGAATCGTGGCGACAATATCCGACACCATATCTATGTGTCTATCATGTTAGGATGTATTCAGGACGTGGGTGTTGAAATGTTCAGGAATGTGTATTGAACGGTTCTTGGATTCAATACCGAGTAATATTAACAATACAATTCTACTAAAAACATATCTTCAAACTGGCAGTCAAGACTCAGAAGCTCTTAAAAAAAAGTTAAGCAAAAAAGTTATCGAATCCCGGGAAAAACTAAGCCCCTAAGCCCTGACTTTATTATCCCTACGAATTGGAAAAGAAAGAATGGCTTGGTCGTTGCATAGATATTAACATTAAAGACATACATTTAATATCGGCCGGACAGTTCGATGGACTTATTTACGGTAGAAAGCGTCACAGGTTTTCTAATGAACATAAACACATACAACTTGTGTATCCACTTTGTATTAAACACAGTGCGCTGCATAACTAATGAAAACTAAAAACTAACACACACAGACAGACAACGGGACAGGTCACAGGTGAAACTAAACAAAAGCATGTAAAAACAAAAAAAAAAAACCTTCATTCTATAAATAGACCGCAAAGGGCTTTTAAGAAAGACCATCATTGCCAAGAATAACATCCCGCAAAAAAACTTGGCAGAAAATAATTCTTTAAGTAAAATTCTCTTAAATATTAATGTTATCAAAACAAAGTAAATTGAAGATATACAAATTAAATAGCTAGATTTTACGTCTTGCTTAAAGAAAATCGAGGATCAACAGCAAATGCAAATGACTTTCACAATATGGAATTATAAACGGCGAATGCTAGGAGGTTCCCTTTTTAATGCAGGCGCGTGTGTATTTCCATCTGCTACGGATTTCAGAGCGCGGGCGCGCGTATGATGAATCTTATTATTGCAACCACATTATTATCTTACTTATTGGAACCGCGTCCCAATAATGAACATAAACATTATCAATTGAATAATTCAGCGATAAAAGTCAAAGAGAATGAAACTACTTCTATAACTTTTGCAGGTGGTAGGACCATGTGCAAGGTCCGCCCGGATTGCTACCACCATCTTGCTCGCTAATCCTACCGTGAAGCAGCAGTGCTTGCACTGTTGTGTTTCGGTTCGGTGTGGAGAGTAAGACAGCCGGTGAAATTACTGGCCCTTGAGGTATTTCATCTTAGGCCTCTAGGTTGGCAACGCATCTGCAATAACCCTGGTGTTGCAGATGTTTATGGGGGGTAGTGATCTCTTACCCAGTCGAATAAAAAAAAACTAAAATTGAAGTTTCGCTCTTTTTGCAGTTGAAGAATCAATTTGAGTTTTCATCAATGCTTTCCTGGAATACTGACTTTTTTCTTATTCTATTAATAAACTAGTAGTGGGCGATATATATCGATATTTCAAAAAATATCGATACATGTACGCAATATATCGAATCAATCCGATACTATCGAATCATCAAGTATCGAATGTCATATCGATATATTTTATCCGATATATGAAATATCGTCATTACGATATTATCTTGTCACATTCAATTTTTTTCTTTATATCTACTTCAATTCTCTAAGACTTATTCCTTTAAATCTACAAAATTGGCATACTTCCGAATACATTGCACAAATGCTCACTAAAACATGTGAAGAGTGGGGATTTAATACTGATAAAGTCACAGCAGTAGTAACTGATAATGCTGCAAATATGGTGAAGGCTATCGAAATTGCATTTGGGAAAAAAAAAACATATCCCTTGCTTTGCGCACACACTTAATTTAGTAGCTCAAAATATTTTGGGAATTCCGGAATTGCAGCAAATATTAACGAAAGTAAAAAATGTTGTTACTTTTTTTAAACAAAGTTGTGTAGCAAGTGACGAATTGCGTAAATCAGTTAAAGCTGGCACAAAATTGATTCAGTTGGTTTGTTTCTTCTCTCTAAAGTGTTTTTACTCATAATTAACCTGATCCCTATTTAATATTATAGACTAGTTAAATACAAGTAA
Organism: Choristoneura rosaceana; assembly: GCA_037349165.1. Classification (NCBI taxonomy): domain Eukaryota; kingdom Metazoa; phylum Arthropoda; class Insecta; order Lepidoptera; family Tortricidae; genus Choristoneura; species Choristoneura rosaceana. Next base: position 668,525 of record JAZBNJ010000064.1, on the reverse strand, counting down.
TTACTTACGAACAAATATATCGATATTTTTAAAATATCGATATATTTGTTCGATATATCGCAAACTATCGATATTACATTACGATATATTATATCGAAAAAAATATCGATATATTTTTTACATGACCATCCCTATAATAAACTTACGATACTGGCTGGCGATGTTGTGATTGAAGTACATACCTGTTAACAAAAAAGGACACATTTTAATGCATAAGAATTTGTAAGCAATTGAAATTATGCAACACCTACACTAACGTGTAACCATGTATAGGTGAAAAACTTAAGTAAAGGACCTGTTGTATGTAGTAGTAACTTGTGCATATAAACAAATTGACGTTCCAAATTCGCAAAATGAGTTAAGCTCCATATAAATTCTGTGCACCACTACATACAACAGGTCCTTTACTTAAGTTTTTTACCTATACTCCCTTTAAAGGCCGGCAAACGAACAGAGACTCTCCTAGAATTTTAGGCTTTCATGGGCGTTGGTGATCACTTCCTATCTGATGACTCGTTTGCTCGTTTTCCTCATAATAAAATAAAACCATGTCGCGAATTTTGGTGCGGTACGTAGTAACACCTGAACCACATTTCGTTTTAACGAGCTTCGCATGCTCGCACCACCGCGGCTGCAGTGGTTTTAATAACATTAGTGTTGTGTCTCGTAAACTAAACGATAAAATGAAACAAAACACAAATATTTTCATTAGACTAATCATCAACAAATTCAATTTAGTGTTTGAGGACTTTCGCATTTTTAACCCCCGAAGCATTAAGGGGGGTTTTATAAATTTGACCGAAGTGTGTCTGTCTGTGGCACCGTAGCTCTTTAACGGCTGGATCGATTTAAATGCGTTTTTTTTTTTATTTTACTATACACAATAACCTAACCAACAAAAAGTTGAAAACCCCCGACTTTGTCACTTCAAAGTTCAATATCTCAAAAACGGCTGAACCGATTTTAATAAAACATGTTTAAGAACCATTGCCAGAAAATCTGCTTTCAATTAAAAAAAAAAACATTCAAATAGGTCCACCCGTTTAAGAGCTACGGTGCCATAGATAGACACAAACACAGACACACATAGCGGTCAAGCTTATAACACCCCTCTTTTTACGTCGTGGATTAAAAAAAGTCAGAATGAAATTGGTAAAAAATGCATCGCTTCCTTCAACACTAATTAGGCTACGAGCGAGGTGATAGCTTTCTCAGTGGTCCAGCAGTGGCAGCAGTCCACTGCAACCAGCTTGTCAAAATATGCCGCCCAATTCCGCGCTCCTCCCGCCTCCTAAATTATTTACAATTAGCGTTTCCCTCGAAACTAAACTTTTGTTTTATGACACAATTTTTCATGTTAAAATATTTAAAGTAACTTTAAGCGGTGAATTAATTAAAAGTTTTGCGGTCTCGTTAAATATTCAGAAAGCCGCCGGTGAAAAAAAGGGAACACTTTGCCAGATCCCCACTCTTAATCCGGTTGGCACGAACCGGTTATGAAACGTAACGTTATTGCGGCGCCGTAACGAATGGCCCCACGCAAATAGCTCCGACTTTCAGGATATCAAATATAGATCGCTTTACGTGTTAATTAACTTGAATGAATACGCCCCCGCTAGTTACAAATACGGATTCTAGTTGTACTAAGCCCGTGAGCTTATATTTAATTATTACTGTACATAATTACCACGTAATGGCATGCTTTAAAATGTAAATGATTTTCAACGGGCGGTGCTTTCGCCGGGTAGGGACTAGGGGCGCATTACCCGGCCGCGAGCGCACGACCGCCGAAATTAAATTAACATGAGCACACAATGACACACTGGCCTGAGGCCGACACAATTTAGAGACCTTGTTACTTACACCTCTCGGTGTTTATTAGCTCCTGGTAAATTGAGTGAAATTTCGTATGCAATATTAATTTGGGATTGACCAATGGATGTGTTTGTCAATCCAGGGATATTTCAATTTACTAACAGGCTGTTACGAAGATTTGGAAATTTACTACACCTTGCTTAACCTACGTATCTACTTTGACAAAAATTACAATTTGTGATCTGCACGCTTTTTTTTTCAATCATAGCCAAATGTGATTTCTTTTTCTCTTTAGAAGTAGCAAAATGAGTGTAAAGAAAAAAAATGTTGTTAATAATTCAATCGCGAACGTCCTCTCAGACAGCGCGTAACGACGTCATTTAAAATGCTAATGCGTTTTACATACTGCATTTATTACGTCGCGCCGCGGGAGTTCACATTAGGCGCATCTGCATACTACGTCATTACCATTAGTTTATATTAAGATTCGATAGCACGCTTCTTAAATTATGGTGCCCTGGTAGGTACCCTTCGTTTATCGGCTGAGGTTTTTTGCTGCCAAAATGCTAAACGCGATTTTACGTAATCGGTTTACTGGACCTACAGTTGGAACAGTTCCAGTTATTTATCTTGCACCCACGGGTGCCATCACCCTGGCACATAGTGAATTTTAAATCGTGAATCGAAACCCGGTTTCTCGTTTAAATTTCATAAGTCGAACACGGAATACCTTCTTGCTTATAAAAGTGACCAAGGAAGAGTGTCCGTACCTATTGGATGTATGGACCTAGATTCCATTGCTATTCGCAAAGCAAATTAAAAAAAAAGGTATGAAGCGCAGCGGCATAAGTCGCCAAATAGCCATGGCGGATGTTCGACAAAAAAAACTATTGGAATCAAATCTGAAATTATTAACTAATTATGTGTGCAGCGTTCCACACGAAGTACTTAAGTTCATGACAAATTAAAATGTTAATTTGCACACGTGTTGCGAAATATCAGAGGTGCGAGCCCAGGCTAGACCTCCAACACTCAACGGAGGTCATAGATCAAACCACTAGGCTTAAAAATTAAAAATATTGTCAATCAACAAAATTTAATGAAAAAAAAAAACAATTCAATGTTGCTCCTCAGCAAGACCCATTTTAAACTACATTCAGCACACAACGGCGAAGCCGGTCGGGTAGTCAGAACACAACTTGCTTCTTGCTTTTGAACTTTGTATAGAACTAAATCAAAGGCGCTTATTTAACTGGAACCGAATAAGCACAGCATTCGTTGCTGTGGACCATTTTAAAATAATAACGCAGCTCGCTACAGTCCGTTGCAGTTCGCTGGAAAGTTTTAATTTCTTTCAGTATGTTCTAATCGGATTGTCTTGCTCTTGCTGCTACAAAGGAGTGCAGTATTTCAAGGAAATTCAGTTTTATTTGACCTAAAAACTGGGGTAAAGCTATACACAGATTTTTTATAGATACGGCTGTTTGTGTGAGTGTATTAATTAAACTTCAGTGTTAAAGCCCAGCTTTGCATTTAAGCTAAACGTACCAACCACCAACGCATTATGGGGATATTTTATAATGATTATTTGGAACAAGCTTTTGCCCGCGGCTCGGCCCGCGTGGTAGGTATTCGGTTATCGCGCGCTGTTCCCTCGGAAACTGTGCATTTTTCCGGGATAAAAAGTAGCCTACGTCACTCTCGGGCCCATAAACTATCTCTATGCCAAAAATTACGTCGATCCGTCACTCCGTTACGGCGTGAAAGACGGACAAACATACAAACACACTTTCGCATTTATAATATTAGTATGGATTCTAGGCTTGACAGTATAAGGGCCACTCATCTATTTTACCGATACTTTAGGCGTCTCCTGCGTTAGCAAAAAGTCGTACTTCGAACAAGATATTTCACGGTCTAATAGGTTGAACTTACGTAGCAAGGCATGTATACATGTACACCATCTATTAAATTACAGGAAAAACATGTTTACTTACAAAAATCTGCAATTGTTTGAATAATGTCGTAGACAGATTAGCGTGAGTAAAAAAGTTGATTGGCCCATAAACTCTCAAATTCCAACTTCATATTGTGTCGTCCTGCTCATGCGAATATTATTTAATAGGAGAGTAAGAGGAACAGTATGACAAGAACTCCGAAGCTCGTAACCCCCTCCTAGCGGTTACTCTCACCCTGTAATAGATTCTCAGTTCACGCTCCCAAATCACCCCCATGCGCTGAATGTAAAACGACCAAAACATTATTACCTACTGTATCATGAATTCCCGGTACTACATTATTAAGGATTCATACAAAGGAAGAATTTTTTACGTTTTATTTTTGATTATTTATTAACATACTGGAAACTCGTGTAGCGTTCGTAGAATACGGCTGATATAATATGTCTGGGCAGAAAACGATTGCTTAAAAGGTATCCAACGCATTCCATAAAAATAACACACGATAAAACCTTTATTTTTCCGTTACCTTTACTTTGCAAAGTATCGTCGCGATTCGCGAACCGTGTGTGTGGTATTAATAATAATTCTAAATGATAATAGCGAATACATTGTAAATTGACAATCTGTACAACCTTTGATAGTACCGGTAAAATCTCAGGTATCCTTTACTCGTTTAAATCCGCAGGGAACTCTGTCTATCTGGATAGCGGTAAAAACAGGCACTTACCTACCAGTTTCAAGACTCGGTTCCACTGGCAAAAACCGAGCACATTTTACTCGTACGCCCTTTTATGTACAGTCGAGTTCATATATATATGAGCAAATCCAACCCTTCATAAATAAATGAGCATAGAAAGCTGTATATGCATCTGAGCAGATAAACCGATAAAAATATTTACACATATCAACTGTCATATTAATCTAAGCAAGTCTCACAATAATATATAAGCAACTGAACGCTCATAAATATGTGAACTTATATTTTTCAAAATTATTTAACCAGGTGAAACAACACAAATATCTATGCAAGGTTTTTTTTAATATTTATAAACATGCAGTTGCACAAAAATATCTGTACTAACGTAGAGTAAGTCGTTGCTATAAATTTATGAAATTCAACTTTATGGTCTCGTCATACGAAACAAATTTATATACATAATATATAGAATGATTTGAGAATTCACGAAAACAGTGCAGACTTGTCATTGCATATGTTTGTCTCACGTTTCCTGTCACATCGTTATTGCCAATGCGTGTTTATCATCTTACAATAGCTGCCACCTTAGAATGTCTAACGCGTTTCAATATTTAGTAATCGTTAGTTCCCATTGCTCTGTAATTTATACATGTAGTTGTAAAATAATAACGCATTGCGAAAAATAATAACGATCAACTCGTGTATTATTGTTCTGAGTTCGATGCTGCGGTTAGATAATTACCATTTGCTTTTTTATATTTTGTATTTTTTACAGATTATTACAATAGCTAAATACCAATTAATTGAAAAAAATACAAGACATACAGCCTGTAAATACTAGGAAAGCTTTATTGCGGCGACATAAAAGATAAATAAATCTATTAGTGGTAAATAAAAATAGCTTTCTCGTAATTTCAATCTTAAGTATTATCTAAAAAAATAATCGTAACACTGGTTATCAAATAGTATCGAATTTAGATCTAAATTATAATTTCCTTACAAATGACAGAACCTCAAAGTGGTCTGACTAGACTAACTAGACTATTAGCATTTGGGCTCGTAAAAAGTGTCATGTGGATATTTAATTATGGTTACTAGTGTATACATATTTTTGTACTCTGTGGTGTTTCTAAGTTGATGCCTTAATAAATTGGGGCATGTAAATACACGATTTTCACTCATTGTTTTGATAATACGGGACTTAATCGCGTATAAAACTATTATTTATTAAATATATAAATAAATAATAGTTTTATACGCGATTAAGTCCCGTATTATCAAAACAATGATGTAAATACAAGTTAGGTTACGTAAATAAAACGTCAATTTTTTTTTAGAATATTTATTAAGTGTTGTAATTCTAACTAAAATATACCTTCTTATAAATTAAATCAAATTATACTTTTATTTTGGTTGTATTTTAATTTTATCAATTTAATACTTAGTATATCCGCCATCGGCATCTATAACCGCTTGCAATCGGTCTTTCATCGAACATATCATATTTTGACAGGCTTCAGTCGTTCTAAACGTATCCCAAATTTCATTGACGTGTGCTCGTAGGCCGTTCAGAGTTCGAGCCTTTGTAGGATCCCAATCTTGCACCATCAAACCCCAAACGTTTTCGATTGGGTTTAAATCTGGGCTTTTCGGTGGCATTTTAATTAATTTTAATGCTCCCAGGTCTTCATTATCATTAATCCACGCCTGTACAAGCCTAGAATTGTGGATGCTGCAATTATCTTGCATAAATTCGACCTTGTGGTTGTCGGGATATACAATTTTTGCAGTTGGAAGAAACGAATCTCTTAATATTTCAAGATAACCTTGACCATTAAGACGGCCACTTATTTCGCACAATTCTATTGGCCCACTCGAATTCATCCAACCCCAGAATCCTAGCGAAATTCGCCCGCTACGGCGGTCTGGACGCACATTTTCTTCGTCATATCTTGTTTTCGGAGTCCGCCAGAGAGACAGCCGCCCATCTGCAGAAGACACGAATACTTTTTCGTCCATAAAGGCAACCCCTTCAAAATCGTAATCCAGATAGCGATTTGCAAATTGCAATCGCAACGCTTTGTGCCTATCTGTTAGTAGAGGTTTCCTCGCAGGTATACGGTGCCTTAGACCAGCCTCACACAGTCTGCGACGAACAGTTAAGCTTGAAACTTGAAGGGTAGTCGCTAGAACCGTGGTGTTAACGAACCGTGTTCGTTTTACGCTGGCCACCAACTCTCTATCCTGGGCAGGTGTTGTTTTTCTCGGCCGCCCTTTAGACGCGTGATGTTTAACGTCTCCTGTTTCAACCCACCGCTTCACCCACAAATAAACTGTGTTCCTCTGTAACAAATATGTAAATAGGTTATAAAAAGTTCAAACCGTAATGGTCCTATAAATTATTAAAACTCAAACCCTTTTAAGACACGAATCTTCAAAGCTTGAGCCTTCAATATAAGAGTCGAAAGTCTTTAAAACTAGTTTTTTAACAACACAACGTTAGCTTTATAGTCAATCTACGTCGGTAGCTAACAAAAAATATACTTTTCACACTTACCATAACGCCCAATTCTTCAGCAATATCTGATACACTCATACCATTCTCATACTTCGCAATTATTCTGTGTTTTTCGTGCTCGGAAATTCTGTACATTTTGTAAGTTTTATTCAATCAATATTCAATGCAACGCATATGAATCACAATTTGTATATGATTGACGGTTAAAGATTGATGTCAAGAACTGCTTATCATTTTAAAAATTGTAAGTGGCTAGTCATTAAAGTTGATAACAACCTCTTTTAAGTTGATTATAAATTGAAAATAGCAAAAATATGTAAGAAGCCGTGAGTAAACACATGATACTTCTGTGACGCCGCACTGAAAGTGAAAGAGACATACGTATGATTTGACAATACGGTATTCTTCTCTTCTCGATGATTGTTAAAGTATTATGTCTTATGTTTGTTTAGATAATTATCAACTTTCATGTGTACACATTACATTGTAAACCGTTAGTACAGATATTTTTGTGTAACTGCATGTTTATAAATATTAAAAAAAACCTTGCATAGATATTTGTGTTGTTTCACCTGGTTAAATAATTTTGAAAAATATAAGTTCACATATTTATGAGCGTTCAGTTGCTTATATATTATTGTGAGACTTGCTTCGATTAATATGACAGTTGATATGTGTAAATATTTTTATCGGTTTATCTGCTCAGATGCATATATAGCTTTCTATGCTCATTTATTTATGAAGGGTTGGATTTGCTCATATATATATGAACTCGACTGTACTGGTCTTTTTGGCACCAATTTCAAATCGTGGTTCCATAGTGCCAATAAAATACCGGCTTTATACTATAGGTACTGTAGAACCAGTTCAAATCCCTTCATAACTTCCACAAGTAAATGTCTCACGACACGACGCTACATTTATGCCAAAAAATTGCCACAAGCTTCACCGCACCAAAAAATATAGTATATCCGCAATACAGTCCGTTTAATTAATCCGGCGTGGGGTAAACGGAACCGGACTGAATCCAATATTAAAATTGAATATCGCGAGAGTCGATCCGTTTGTTTGTGGCGATATCGCTCGGGACGCGCACCCAAATAAGCAAATTATTGTGACTTGGGGATTAAGTTGCTTTGGATTACACAAATTTGGATACACGAAAAACTCACTTTTAACGCTTCTGGGACTGTCAAGAGTATTTTTTTAAATAGGGTAAGTAAGTGTCATATCATACGCAACAAGGCAAAGGCCTTCGCTTCTCTCTGCCAATAGATTCCATATGCGTCCAAGTCGTCCTGCCAGCTCCTTCGCAATCGCAACAATTTTGTAAAAAAAAATGATTTTCATTTTCAACAAAATACGCTCGCCCCAAAAATAAATCTGGTAAACAGGACAGCCTTTAAAAATAAATAAACATTAAGAAGATCCATACTGATTAAACATTTGCAAAAACAATTTATAATTGTGTCAGAAAGTAAACCGTCCCTCACGTCTGGGAGGAAGCTGAGACAAACAAACAAGAATTAGGAAATGTCGTGGAGTAGACGGCCGAAAACTTCGAATTTATATAAATAATCGAAATCTCGAATCGCAATCGAATCTTTCTTTCACGATTTGGCATGACACATTTATTTTATAAATAAAGATATAAGTAGTCGACCAATATTCCTACATAGGAATAAAAAAATCCTATTCTCAAAACTAACCGTAAAAGTTGACATTATTCTTTTAATATCAGAATGCGAAGTTTATGGTCAGCGAAAAATTAAGAATTCAACAGTAGATTATTGTCATGTTAGACACGACCACCGTCTAGTATATTTCCCGCACAAAAAAAGTTAGGGACTAATGTAGTCTCTGGGACGCGCGACGGGTTCAACTATACATCTGACATCGAACTTTAGGGTGGTAAAATAATTTCTTAGTCGACTGTACTTATATCTCGCTTCATCGATGAGGGTGAATCCATTATGTCAAAAGTCATTGGACTTTACAGTACATTATAACTTCAAGGGAATCTCGAAACTTGATAAAGCGTGCACTTGACAGATACGAACACTTCGCAACTGTCATCTGTCATCCGCGCGTCACCGGAGCGGCGATGACAGGTGCGGGGGCCGGGTAATTGCAGTTTTGTAAAGTTCATCCCATGCGACGACCAGGGGCGCAGAAGTGATCAGGAGATTCGCGGCTTTAGGCAGCTTTCTGGGGATTTTATTTAAGTGAAAAAGTTCCAAGTGGCATTCAATTTAAGCGCAGAGCAAATCTCATCCGATTCTGCCGATGAGAACGACGTATTAGCATTTAACTAATAATCACCTGATGAAAGCTATGGCGAATTTTATTAAAACTCTAATATCCAAGTTTTCCGGAGAGCAATCTACATTCGTGCAGATCGCGAAGTAAGTGGTTGTATTTTACGAAGTAAATCCGAACTCTTGCTTTCTTCTACACTCCGCGTAAGCGCCCTGACGATTTATCTCCGCAATTAAGTACTCCCTACAAAATTGAATTCAAACTTTGTCCATTCGAAATCGAACAGTGGAAAGCGTTTGTTTGTAAGCCGAGGGCACAATAGAAGTAATCTAACCAGTAGTCCGACTTCATACTAGAGGGCCAAAATCGACGCCCGGACTCAGCGTGACTCAGCGGCGCGTTTTACACTGCAGCTAAGTCAGTTAACTTCGTAGAGCCACAGAGCCACTCCGCGCGTCGCGCAAGTCGGTCGCGTTCGCTGCGCTGCGCCATCCGCTCTATTCGCCTCGTAACGTGGCTAAAAATAATGGCGGCGTCAAGAGATTGTGCGTATTGCAGTGTTTACGGGTGCCTAAATACGACAATTATAAAACCAACATTGTCATTTTTTCAACTTCCTGCTGATGCTGAAAGGTAAGATAATACCTTTAGGTAGGTACTTTGTTATTAGTTCATTAAAATTTGTCTAGGTACTTACTCAACAAAATGTAAACCATAATGACGTGTCTATTTATAGAAAATTACATTGAAAAAATATGCGAATCGCTATTTACAAATTACGTCTTCTATCAAAATATAAATCCGAACGAATTTATGAATTTGAACTAATATTAATTCACATTTTTAATAAAAACGTGTTCAGTTTAAAACAGTTTTGTTGTTTACATTTTTTTTATTTTGGCCATCTGTAGTTCTGCATTTTGACTTGGAAATGAACGTGTCTGTCTGTGTGTTTCTGTCTGCGTGTGTGTCTGTCTGTGTGTGTGTCTGTCTGTGTGTGTGTCTGTCTGCGTGTGTGTCTGTCTGTGTGTGTGTCTGTCTGTGTGTCTGTCTGTCTGTGTGTCTGTCTGTCTGCGTGTGTGTCTGTCTGTGTGTGTGTCTGTCTGCGTGTGTCTGTCTGTGTATGTGTCTGTCTGTGTGTGTGTCTGTCTGTCTGTGTGTGTGTGTCTGTCTGTGTTTGTGTCTGTCTGTGTGTCTGTCTGTCTGTCTGTGTGTGTGTCTGTCTGTGTGTGTGTGTCTGTCTGCGTGTGTGTCTGTCTGTGTGTCTGTCTGTCTGTTTGTCTGTCTGTCTGCGTGTGTGTCTGTCTGCGTGTGTGTCTGTCTGCGTGTGTGTCTGTCTGTGTGTGTGTCTGTCTGTGTGTGTGTCTGTCTGTGTGTGTCTGTCTGTGTGTGTGTGTGTGTGTGTGTGTGTGTTTGTTTGTGTGTGTGCGTGTGTGTGTCTGTCTGCGTGTGTGTCTGTCTGTGTGTCTGTCTGTCTGTGTGTGTCTGTCTGTGTGTGTCTGTCTGTGTATGTGTCTGTCTGTGTGTGTGTGTCTGTCTGTGTTTGTGTCTGTCTGTGTTTGTGTCTGTCTGTGTGTGTGTCTGTCTGTCTGCGTGTGTGTCTGTCTGCGTGTGTGTCTGTCTGCGTGTGTGTCTGTCTGCGTGTGTGTCTGTCTGTGTGTGTGTCTGTCTGTCTGCGTGTGTGTCTGTCTGCGTGTGTGTCTGTCTGCGTGTGTGTCTGTCTGTGTGTGTGTCTGTCTGTGTGTGTGTGTGTGTCTGTGTGTGTGTGTCTGTCTGTCTCTGTGTGTGTGTGTGTGTGTGTGTGTGTGTGTGTTTGTGTGTGTGTGTGTCTGCCTGTGTGTGTGTGTGTGTGTGTGTGTGTGCGTGTGTCTGTGTGCGCGCGCGCGCGCGTGTGTGTGTGTGTGTGTGTGTGTGTGTGTGTTTGTGTTTGTCTGTCTGTGTCTGTGGCACCGTAGCTCTTAAGCGCTTGGACCGCTTTCATTGCGGTTTTTTATTTGAAAGTACGTTTTTAGCAATGATTCTTAGACATGTTTTATCAAAATCGGTCCAGCTGTTCTTAAGATAAGATAAGATATATTTTATTTGTGCGTCTGTCTGTTCTGCCCATCCGTCCGTCTATATGTCTGTCCGCTGTTTAACTGAAAAACTGTAGCATTACGGTTTTTTTTTACCCACCGCAGTGGATGCATTATTATTTCTATAAGGTCAACCGGGGCTGTTTCGCCTACGGGGCTAATGCGGCCATTCCAATTATCATAAGGATGAGAATTTTCTACGTCATAAAATTCAACAACAAGTCGTTTCGAACTTGCCTTAATAAGCGTAAGTTATTTTCAATTACCAACTTATAATTAATTAATAAAAAAATAATCATAAAATTAACATACGCTTTATTTCTACACCTAAAACATACATACAATAAAAATCTACACACATCTGTTTTACTTTTTGTAGTTGTCAACCCTAGCGCTCCGCGCAGCCGTAGGTATAAATTTCAAGAATACGGCCGAGTCGGAGTACTGTTAAGATTACTTTTACTGTGCCGAGGGTGCTGTAAGGCTTGGTGTGCTGGCTCCTCGAGGAGCCGCTGGGGACCAAGATTTCATAAACGTAGAAAGCTGGAGAGTTATAATTAGATTGGCTTCTTTCTTCATTTGTGCGGACCTGACAAGCTATCGCTCTAGTTTTGCACCAGTAACTATGTGGTACTTTCTGATGTCCCAGTTCACTAGTGTTACATAAAGTGACGTTACTCGGCAGAACAGAGTAAGTTCGGGCCATGTTCACAAAGACAGGTTAGTTAGCTACAGCACTTGCAATAACAGCTGTGAAAGGAATGCGAGAAACATTTTTCCTAACTCTACTAACTGACCCTACTACCGGCGCCGGCCCTAAGGTAGAGCAAGAGCGGTCGCTCTAGGCGCCAGATGACAGGAACGCCATTTTCTAGTACAAAATAATAGCATATTTTTTAACGAAGGACTTACATAAGCCAATATATACTCGAGGTGGTTAGCTACCCGAGCTTTAGCGAGGGTTTCTATTTATCCAAGGGATTATATCAAGTTTTAGTCTCGAGGTGAAAACTCTATTTTTCACTTCGATTGCGAGAAATTAATGACTATTTTTTTCTCGCAATCTCGCAATTATGATTTACGCTCTACAAATTTAAAAGTTTTCGCGGTAAGTATTTTTTCCCAACCAGACACAGATATAACAAAATCGCATCGACGAAATGGTCCGTACACAAACTGGAATAAATAAAATTACACCACCTTCTATGCAGAAAAAGCAAAGAACTAAGACCACGTAGACTAAGAACGTAACATTTTCGTCATGAAAATGGTCCATACACAAACTTATTTTATGCCAAAAACTAAGCAAGTACTGGCTGTTTGAGTTTATCTAAGTCACTCGAAGTAAATAAAAAAAAATTACTTTTACTCCCTAGGGACTAAAAGTACATAGGTACTCACTTTACTCCCACCTCGTAAGGCTTTGACCTACTTTTTGAGCATGAGAAGTGAAAAAATTCAATGGCAACTTTAGGGAGGTGCGGAAACGGTGTAGAGTAGACAATCTCACTCTACCTTGATCAAGAGCCGGGAATGCCCACTCTATTTAAAAGCATGCTTGTAGTAATTATGAGATTTATGAGTGTTGAATGTGAAAGAGGTGAACAATGAAATGTCACCTGGCGCATGCGCGTTCCTCATTGTCGGCAAACGGATTATAAAACTTTAAATTGGTATGTGGGGTACAACCCAGAGAGACGAGCCCGTACAGTCGAAGAAACTGAATTGCCCGAGGTTGAACTTTTCTGCAACATAAGTCACGTTGACAGTTCATACATCAGACAGAAATAATCGTGAAATCGGCTGATTACGTAAATTGGAAGTAAAGTAACAAAGTCATAGATGACTAAATAAAACAACTAAATACCACGTTATTTTTACACGTAAGTGCATCTACCTTCTATCATTGCCTTTTAACACTCTTTTTAATTCTTTTACTCCCACATCCATTTCAGAGCATTTCAGTTACTTGGTTGCAGGCAGCGAGCAAGTTTACGGTCGACATTTGTCAGACGTGAAATTATCCAGTTAGGCGGATTTGCACTATCCCCGACAATATAGTAGTACATTTTTATAATACTTTACGAGTATAGTATAGTTTAATATCGAACAGAGTGTGTACTCTTCACTATTTTTGACTTTTAAAAACTCTTTGTCGGTAATAACTAGCTCCTCTCATTCATTCAAATTGTATATTACTTACACGCACAGACAAACATGACGCCTGTATTCCCAATTGGGGTAGGTAGAGCTGCTCTACCTACCCCAATTGGGATAGAGCATACGAAACGTTACCGCTTCGGAGTCAATTTTACTTTTTTACTATTTAAGTGTTTCACTTTTTTACTATTTATCTATTCTATTTATTTTATATTTGTCTATTACTTACTCTGTACTGTTTCAAAGGTTGCCTATTAAATTTTCATTACGTAACATTTTTCTGTGTAGTCTTTCCTTTCTGGGCAATAAGGATTTCGGCTCCTGCATCAACCCGCGCTCATTGTGTCCGCCTCAATTATGTTCGCCTGGTCTTTGAATAAATAACGTCGTGTGAAGTTAGGCGACGGCGTGGAAGTGACACTTGCCAGACGTGTCCCAACCTTTATGATCCCTCAAGCTGCTTATTCTCTCCTGGTATTTTGAATTATAATATAATGCTTATTCTTGTCGGCCTTGTTTGAAAAAAACTTATCTGAAGTTACCTCTACACACTTCTGTATTGTTGATTTGTTTTTATGTAGGAGGTTGGTAATCTCTAAAGCTATTGAACCGATTTTAAACTTACTTGGATATATTATATACAGCTACATAATTACCTGTTCGGTGTCGCATACATTTGAGGGCCTAAGTTTTCGCCGCCCAGTATACAGGCCGTTTGGCAGTTTAGTGTAGGAGCTTTAAAGGACGATAAGTAGGATTCTGAAATTTTTTTACTCTAAGTTTCATGGTTTTTGAGATATTGTCTTTGTGTTTTTTAAAATCGCTGTTTGCCAGTTTTTCTTTATTTATCAAACGGTATAACCCGTATTGAGTAAATTTTTAGTATTTTGCTATGCTGATATAAAACGTTAGTTAGCAAAGTGTTTCATCTTATTATGCTGAGTTTAAATAAAATTGTGTGAATCAACAAATATGTATGCACAAACAAACTTCATGTAAGTAAATGAATATACAAAGAAATAAAATTCCAAAACAAGGTATGTGGTGATAGGTACGTAGCACAGCACATTCGATTTACAAATACATCTTACTGAAACCTTTGATGAAATAACCGACTGAAACCCATTATTGTGGTGTTCTATGAAAATTGATTGCATTATAATTGTGGTAATACTATTACGTAGTACTATTATTTATTCTGTGGTTACACTCGTACCTACTAATTGTATAACATTGAAACTATATTTAATTCGTAACAAAAATATAATTGGAGCCCATTTGGAGTCTCATTAAAAGTTTCCTTTGAAATGGTCCGTTTGTAGTGAAATCAAACAACCTCGCAAGCTGGCATGAGATTTGAATGTTTCATTCGACTTTGGCTCATTTTAATGAAATACTTATTAGACGAAAATAACTACCGACTTCTTACATAAGAGCCCATTTTTAAAGACCTATTCAAGAAAGAGACAACATCTTGAGAAACCATCTGGTAGTCACGTATTTATTTTCCTGGTGATGATGATGACATCGAAATCCTTTTGAAGGCACTTGAGTCCACGCAATGAGTTACGGAGAGAGCAATGTTCGGAGTTTCTTTGCTCGATATAATCCAGTATACGGAAATTCGTCAAAGAAGTAAATTCTCTGATGTGCTCGAAGAACAGATAACCGTTGGGGGACATCTCCAGTGGCGGCCACGAACCGGAAGACGCAGCGATGGCAGGCCTCCCGCTATGTGGTATGTGGACTAATAACTACTGGAGGATATATATAGGTGGCATGTTGTCGTTGTGTTGCCTCTGAATTGGATTTCTTGATGGAGATATATTGTTGGAGACAATTTGTTTCCTATTTCAGTTCACATTTAAAGAGTACATTCAACTGAGTTCAATAAATCTTTCTAAAGAGACTGTATTCAATACATTGAGATACTAGGATAGCATCAGTTGTTATGACAAGACAATAGCCTTCGTACATCCCCACTTTTTTATGCTTTTTATATCGGTAGGAGCTTGGCGCCTAGGCGGCGCGTTGGCGCGACGGCATGCTCGGGCAGACGAGAGGAAAACAGGCTTTTTCAAGGAAAGCGAGCTTAAGTGCTAGAAGAATAGGGTAAACAAGTCCCTTTTACAATTTTTAATGACACGTTTTCAATAGAGCAAAGCGAAATCGGCAAACAACGAAATCAATAGTATTAATATTATGCATTTCTAAATAGCGAGCTGTCGGTAGACCTCCAACAAGATGGAGCGACGACCTGGCTCAGATCGCGGGATCGCAATGGATGCGAAAAGCACAAGACCGGTCTGAGTGGAGAGCCTTGGGCGAGGCCTATGTCCAGCAGTGGACGTCTTTCGGCTGACATGATGATGATGATGATGACTTCTAAATAGTAAAAAGCTTTCTTCTTTAGTTTCCATATCTGTTTACTTCGCTAACTTCTTGATTGTGTCATGGATGCGATGAGCGGTCTTTTTATTACTGTCTTGCTCCATTATCTAGTTTAAAAGACAGTTTGACGGCGCTTTGCTTGTACTTACATTTAGTTTTTTTGTTGCAAGAACAATATTTTTCTTGCGGCGTAAAGTTGGGTCAATGTTTTTGGACAATGACGGGGATATTGAGAATACGCTTATCTACCTTACGTGAATAAAATACCGCGTGTCTGCACTACTTCTGTATAGGGGGCGGTTTTAGCTTTATATTTATTTCATTTCAACTAATTTGGCGTTAAAATTGGAATTTGGTCAGATCAGCGGCATTATTGTATATGTCAGTCAAACATAAACTCTTTATTGCGTTACGTGGCATTGCTATATCCCCGACGAAACGCGAAAGTATGTGAGTGCGTGTATGTATGGGTTTGTTACTTCTTCACGCAAAACGTTTTCGAACAGTTCTTTATAAAATGTGGGTACCTATCAACCCAGACTAGGCTGAGCCTGAATCTTGGAAGTCCGTGAACGTGATTTATAAAAACGCATAAATTGGTTTTACTTACTAGACACTTACTAGTTAACGATTTTAAGAATGGAAAAAATAAATTATTATAATGACACATACTCGTATTTTAGACTAAAAATAGCTAGATTTATCGGTATGAAATTTGGCACAGGTGCTTTATGTCATGTAATTCTGGAATTTCAATTCAAATTTCAGATCGCAATAAAATGACAGCTTTTGTATGAGAAATATGGTCATTTAATTTTATTGCGATCACGAGCGTCAGAAACATTAGGCAATACGGCCTCAGGTTTAGGTTTAGACTAAGTAACTAAGTAGTGATGTATGTTATGATATTTTTTGTAGCATTCAAATATTTTTGAATATTTGCTATTACCACTCATAGTAAACTAGCTGTTGCTTGCTACTTCGTCTGTATCGAAAACATAGCACCGTCGGGTTTAAAATTACCTCTATTAATCTGCAATTTTCTATGTAAAGTGGGACAAATTTGTGCCACCGATTATATTTTCTACTCAAGGAACTACCCAATTGGTACCCAAAGGTGTCAAGTTTTTAATGATATTTATAATGCTGTACAATAAAATATTTCCATTTATTGCATTCCCAATACCAATCAACGGGCTTACAGTCAGCTTCCGGCCTTCCGGCTAACGTTTCCATCCGTTCCTTCCTACGTAAACTCACCCCCGGTAACTTTGCCTAGTTTACCTTAATACCTTCTCGGGCCTTCTCTTGCCCTGGTAACGACAGAATTGAAACGGCGACGTGAGGCAAGCCATGGAAACCATCTTAGAAAACATGTTTGGTTTGGTATCCATCAACAAGGCTTCACAATAATGGCATGTTTTGATATTATATTAGCCGGTGGCATAATATATGATATGGCTTTCATGTACATAAACTACCATATTGATGACAAAACCTTTCGATATTTCAAGCCACAACTAAAACTTATAGCCGTCTTGCTCCCAACCAGCAGAAATATCAAGAGTAAAAGAAATGGCTCTATAAACTTTTGTTCCTTCTTTAGAAAAAACGGTTGCATTTAAAGGACTGCTTGTCTGAGAGGTAAACTTTTTCTATTTGATTTTGATCCTTTAATACTCATGTTGCCTCGGTGCCGTGTGCAGTGAAGCGAATAGATTGGTATCTTTAGTTGTTTTTCAATTAACTGATAAACAATATGAATCTTATAGGTTGATTTTTACCACGATTTTTACCCATTTTCCATGGTTCAATTGTCTTGGAATTTTGTAATTGTGTGGAGCTTTAGTGTTAATTAATCAATGATACCAAAAAGGGTGTTAAAATGATAGTTGTAAGCGATAGATTTTTGTTATCCACCTTGTGAAAAGGGTTATCAATTTGAAGCACCAGAACCAGGAATCCATAACACGCGGGGGGCTCTATTGAAGCGTTTTATAAGCATAAAAGAACATGCTCGCTCACGGCAATGCGGGCGAGAACACTTAGCTCGTGTTTATTTTGTAAAAAGCCGCGAGAGTCAGGCGGCCATTCATGAGCCAGCCGCCGATCGTTTCGCTCTATATTGCACGGAATGAAACTAAAATAGTTTTGTCTTACTCATACGAGTAAGAAAAGCGGAGATGAAATTTAGAACAATGCGTATCTCTGGGGACCGATTGACTATTTCATAATAGTTTCAACCGGTATACGGATATTTTGTATGAAAGATTATTTTCGGGTATTTTATTTTAAAATTGAAATATTGTTTGATTTAAATTCGGGTGTTTTTTTGTTCCGCGTACCTTGATTCTAGAAAAGCTAGATACTTATTTCGGCACAGTTGCATGCGCCGTGATCACGAGACGAATCGTCTATCGTCGTCTAATCATAAAATTAGTAAAGACCGCGATAATCCATCCATACCTACTAATAGCGAAAGTGTGTTTGTATGTTTGTCCGTCTTTCACGCCGTAATGGAGCGACGGATCGATGTGATTTTTGGCATAGAGATATTTTATGGGCCCGAGAGTGACATAGGCTACTTTTTATCCCGGAACAATACACAGTTCCCGAGGGAACAGCGCGCGATAACCGAATACCACGCGAGTGGAGCCGCGGGCAAAAGCTATTCTTTTATAATTATATAAAGGATATGGCCAATTCAACAGTTGACAAAAACCGTATTGTGTTTTAAAAACATGACCATACGTTAGTCAATGGTTAGTTAGTCAATTGTACAGCGTCGAAGACGTGACTTGAAAACGCATTCTCAATTCCCATACTCTACAGAAATTACTTAGTCAACCTGGTTGGGACCATTTGGTAGAAGAGTTCTAAAACATCTTTTATAAACATAAAATCAAACAATCACAAATAATTTACACAAATGACAACATTTTGAACTTTCAAACAAGAAACCGGTTGAAAATAAAACGAACAATCCGCCATAAAATAACACTGAAAAGAAATGAGACTCAATTCAATCCACAATAAAAGCGGCAATAAAAACAAACTCCACAAACAACAGTTCTCAGACCTATTCCCAATGCAACGCGAACACAGTTAATTCAATAAAACCAAAGATATAATTCCCCACCGGGCTATAAAACTTTACACACTTCCTCACTATTCCCTCAAATGGCCTAACTTCAGGTACTAGTCCAAGCGGACAAAAATGGGTACCAGGAGAGCAGATAATACGCGGAAATGGGTAATGAAAATAATCTTGGAAGTTTTTTAATTATCGTCTGCCCGGGGACGGCTCGCGCTCTAGCGCCGACAGCGAAATGATTTACGCCCATTGTTCCGCTCCCACTAGCTGATAGTTGCACGGCGTGTACGTCCAAATCATACGATGTTTCCTTCTTTGTCTTATGAGCTCCGGGTGTAATTAAATTGATATAGTTGGTGCTGACGGCAAAATAAATGAACTGGATCATATTAATTAATCAAATAAAGTCTGTTGGACAACATGTTGGATAGCATGCAGGCTGGGCAGGGCATACACTTCGCTTACAAGGAAAAAATAGGGATTCGTCTGTTACATAATCATTATGGAAAGCAGTAGGTATAAAACAATACTGCTAGCAGATGATTACGTAGATATAAATCACAGAATGGTTGGCTATACAAAATAAAGCGATACTGATCGAATTGAACTTTGTTGATACGATAAGCACTTAAAACATTTTGTTTTTGATGCAGAGTCGAGAGACAAAGCAGTGAAGTTTGGAAAGAAAACAAAAACAAAAAATGAACAATTTTCAAGTTCTTTTATTTTCCCTGTGAGGCTTCATTGATAGCTTTGTCACGAACATCACGTGGACGGCGATAGGTATATTTGAAAGCTGAAATTGCACTGTAAATACTGCAATTATTTTAGTATAGAACATTTCAAACAGGTCAAGTAAACACATGAAAAACCACAACGATTGTTAAATTAAATGAATTGCTTATTCTGTTTTACAAATAACAAAAGCCGTTGTATTATTAATAAATCCATCGAATATTAGTAAAGCTATTGGCTTGTAGATTTACATGCAAATTAATTAATGCAAAATGCGCGTGAGCGACAGACAGGACGTTCACTGTTTAACATGCATCGAGACCAGGCGACTAGGAGCGCTAAGCGGATCGGATTAGCATTCTCATCCACCAGGCGAACATAAATGTACACAGTAAAAGTCATTACTTCGATGCTGTATTATTATAATGCACGAGATGGAGCTCACTGCTTAGCTGAAGTTTTCCACACGCTTCTGTTAACTAATTTAAATGTAAAGAAATAAGATAAATTGTAAGAAAAAAAGAAGACACACACGAAAAGATATTGTAAGGAGGTTCACTGACATGGACCTCCACAAAGTAACGACCGATTTAATAAATTAAAATTTTGAAGTGCTTCAGTTGCTCAAGTAATGTACATGCACGTACGCTAGGTGACCTAACTATCATATTAAATCGACTGTACATGCCCCTTTCAACATACTTCATTCTGGAATACACGCTCCAAACGACAATTAATAAGCAGAGTGATCTAAGGGTCCCCCCGTAAGGGTCCCACGGTAAAAGTGGCCCCGCGTCCCGCCCGACAACTCCTGGAAACAAACCCTCGCAAACTTTGTGATCCAATATCAGTTTTTGGGTCAATAAATATTAATTTTACTCGCCTCGTCTTGTCTCGGATTAGTTTCTTGTTAAACAACCCAATCAAAACTACGTCGGATTATTATCAATATGATACGTGCCATTAGTCGCGCGGCGGTCCCGGCTGAATTAATTACAACTAATACGAGAAACAGTTTCGTGTACATAATTAGTTGGATCGCGTAATATAATCCTTGTATCTTGTGTACGCAGAGGTCGTCTCAGCGCGTCACTCAACTATACTAAATGTAAATGTGACTCGACTTCAGTATACATAGAAACTTATCGATTAATATTAAACAGCTGTTATAACTAAATACCTAGTTAAAGAACGGCAAAGGAAAGACATTGTTAGGTCGGCTATAGACCTACCAATTCTACTCTCTTCTACCTATAGTTTGTGCGTTTTAAATCTGGATAAAAGTTCGTCGACCCCACTACGCGCACATGTTCGCAAGCGCCTTGTGGCAGGGGCGCGCAACCCGGCGCGCCTGTTGCATTTGTTCGTTTTCATTTCATTCCGTGTTCGGCAAGCGCTTGCGTTATACGTACTTGGGAAAGTTTCACTTTGTTATTGTTAAAATTTTAAATTGTTAATTGTTGTTATTTGTTTTTGCTATTACTTTGTTTTGTTAGTTATTTTATTTATTATTTTATTTGATTGAGCTTATTGGTTGAGCGATAATGGAGGCGGATAAGAAAAATAAACCTCGGCGTCGAAGGATTATTGAACCTCAGGCAGGTGAGTATATACCCACATTTTTCCCCACACAATACTAAATATAGCTAGGTATTTATTATTAAGGTGTTTTATAAGTAAATGCGATCGCAAATTGCTAAAATATTCCTGTCTCTCTCTTTTGCAATTTGATGAATCCCCAGTAGCAATCCTGCGTTGTGATTATTACTTAAATATTATGTCTGATTTCCAATTCTGTCTGTCTGGGTTCACAATAATTTCAAAAACTACTGAATGGATCTTTATGCGGTTTTCATATAAGTAGGTATCGAATCGACAGAGTGGTTATCGAGGAAGTAGTCTTGCCGTCTGAAGGGCCTCAAGCTTCGAGTAATTTCTATTATTTTTCACCTGACAAAAATCTCTCCACTTAGGCCAGGTGCAGTGAACAAAAAGCCTCACAATAAATATCTAGCCTACATCAAAAGGTTTTGCGCCGCCACTGCGTTTACTTGAACACCTGTGAATGATACAAATACAAAGGCATCTCGAATGCCATTGTTCTATTATCGTAGGTAATTTGATGCTCATGGAGATAGAGTCTATAGTCAATTGAACTTTCAGGTTGGTCGTAACGTCTTTTTTTGCAGCTTTAGTAAATAAAGCTACTGTTACTTTATGTGTAAGCAGTACCTATGTAAAACAAGCTTGCTTAGCTCACAATCAACAGTACAAAAAAACATACCGTATTAAATTATAATTAAATTATAAAAGAGAGAGCAGGGGCTTTAAAGTTAGATATTCCTTATATTTTTATAAGTTTAACAATTACCTAATCTTCATAATTTTGTGAGTGATTATAGTCGAATTATTTTTTTACCAGTTACATCTTCAACAGGTCCACTTCAGCAGAGAGGTATCTGTTCACCAATCAAGAAGCGAAAACCAACTACATTAAGCATTGGAGAGCAAAGCATTATTATAAATGTTTTAAAGTATGTACAACAAACATGGCCTGAAGACAAATACCGCTCGAATCCGGAAATGGTAGCCAAAACCGCAGAGATGACAGGTGTGAGCAAGAGCTCTATATATACAGTCTGGAAGGAGTATAGAGAAACGCATGAAATTAAGCCTAAGGGATCTACCAAGAAAAAAAATTCAACTTGGGATAAGCTAGATAATTTCACAAAATCAGCCATAAGGCGTAAAATTCACGCTTTCTTTTTAGATGGGCAATTACCAAACTTAAACAAGATTTTACAAGCTATAAATGATGACGATATGCTGCCCAACTTCGGCAAGACAACGCTACGGCTTGTACTTAAAAAATTAAAATTCAAATATATTAGAAGAGATCGAAAAAGTCATCTCATAGATCGACCGGAAATCGTTATATGGCGGACAAAATATTTAAGCCAAATTGAAAAATTTCGTAATGAGAACTGTCGCATATTTTATCTCGACGAAACGTGGGTCAACGCAGGTATTTTATTTGAAATTTTTAATAAGTACTTCATCAATATTTTTCCATAACGCGAAACTTCTAAATTTGAGAATTTATTTTTATTTCAGGATATTTATTATTTAGATATTTATTATTTCAGGTTACACGGTATCAAAAGCGTGGATTGACTCAACAGTAACGTCCAGCCACCAGGCATTTGTAGAAGGACTAAGTACTGGTCCAAAGAATCCCACTGGCAAGGGTAAGAGGTTAATAGTAGTTCATGTGGGGAATGAACTAGGATTTATAGGCGGTTGCCAGTGGGTGTTCGAATGTTCAAAAACAGGTGACTACCATGAAAGTATGGACGCCCGACATTTTGAGGAATGGTTTGAAAAAGTCCTCGACAAAATGCAAAGAAACGACGTCATCGTCATGGATAACGCGAGCTACCACTCTCGGTATGTAAACATTAAGCAGTCTATGCTTGACAAATCTTTTAAAACTATCTGTACACCATTTCATCTAAATCAGTTCAGCGGTTTAAACGTAATTGAGTAACAAACACCCAAACCTCCAAACATCTTCACAAACTTTCACATTTGTAATATAGAAAGGATTATTCACACATTTTCAATTTACGTATTATTTTTCAGACGACTAGAAAAAATTCCTACCCTGGCATGGAGGAAGCAGCAAATTATCGATTGGTTAGTATCGAAAAATATCCCAGTAGTAGGCAGCGACACAAAAGCACACTTAATAGAAAAAGTGAAATTGATTAAGAGCCAGTTTCAAAGCTATGTGTCGGATGAGATGGCAAAATCACGAGGCATTCAAGTATTAAGATTGCCGCCCTACCATTGCGAGCTGAATCCCATCGAACTCATATGGGCGGATGTGAAAGGCCACGTCGCTAGAAATAATACTACTTTTAAACTGGCTGACGTGAAAAACTTGTTGAATGTTGGCTTGGCCAAAATCACAGCTGAAAAGTGGAAAAACTGTGTCGAACACATTAAAAAAGAAGAAGTTAAGATGAGAGGATTGGACAGTATAGTAGATAGAACAGCAGATTCCTTTATAATAAATGTATCTGGAGACGAAAGTACAGAGAGTGAAGACAGTGAGAGTGATATGTCAGATGTTAATATTTAAAAATATGTATGTGATCTATAAATAAAAATATTTTCTTTAATTACTGTTTCCTTTTTTAAATAAACTTTTTCACCTAAAACAAATTTTATAAAAAACAAAGTTACTAAGTAATAAGTTTTTGGTAAAATTTAAAAGTTACTAAGTTACTAAGTAATAAGTTTTTGGTAAAGTTTTTGGCTGACTGTATTTTTTGTTAACTGTACTTGCATTGTCACCCAAACTACATTTGCATACCAAATTTCAAGTCGATGCCATTAACCGTTGAAGAGTTCCGTCCTGCGGAGACGATCTTGGCAGAACTACCAGGATGTTACTACCATGTTATTGTATTGTCACGCAATTTACATAAGTATACCAAATTTCAAGATAATCCAACTAATAAAAGGGGGTCAACTTTAAATTGCAAGATTTGACCCGCGCACACATGTTAAACATACATTGCAAGTTAATAAAAAGCTTTTAATAAAAACAGCTGTACGCTATCAGCTATGATACAATTAAAACAGCGCAAAAACGTAACAAAAAACACACCCATTCAAAAAAAAATAAAAATAAAATAAATCATTAAAAAAGTAACGAGCGTAAAAATGTTTGTCACGTCTGCAAGATCATGCGCTCACCCCGCCTTCTACTACGATACGCGAGGCGAGGCGTATTTGCGATAATTGTCTTAGATTTTGTATCGTATCGTTCGGGGAAATGGTGTACATTGGTAGGCAGGTGTCAATGAACTTTTATCCAGATTTAAAACGCACAAGGTATAGAATAAAAATATAAAATCGTGACATAGCTACAGATTCGCGTCGGCAAGAATGTCCAGTCAGCAAGCCATCTACAGTATCCCCGATCACGCCAGCCGGCATGTAAAGTAAAATATTTTGCACAAATACTTGATATGTTTCTTGAATATGACAGATTCGATTGATAGCTTAAGTAATCGTATGAATTGATGATAATTTGTCGTAGCGTTCCATATGTTTAACTGCATTTGAACACGCCTTAGGCTACCACTGCGAAAATCTACGTAAACTCTCGTCTGAAAGGTCATTTAACAAGTCCCAACAGAGCAATCCCAGGCCATTCATCTGCGCTAATTGAAAGCAGCTCGACCACTCGCGCGGCGTCAAGCGAAAACAACTTCAACTCTAACTGCAAACTCCCGCTAGAAGTTGGTTAGACGATCCCGAGAAATCCGCGAAGCAGAGACTGAATGCCCGCTCAACCACTGCGTGTTCCATCAAAATATTGCAGCGTTCAACAAATGAACGGACGCGGAGCAAAAACCAATGTTGCCACTCATCAAACACTCCTCGAAACAGTAGCACATCAACCGCGAGATATAATAAAGGCAGACCGCGATGAATGCGTCGTAACTCACGCAGTACGTTCGTCCCGGAACATCATAAACCAGAGCAAATAAAATGAAATAACAATGGAACTTGTTAAGAAGACCGTAAATCCGCGTTGATATGCCCCGGGCATTAAATAAAGAGCGCCAGAAGGTTATGAGGCCCGTGAACCGGTTATAAAAATGGTGATTTTATTGGGGTCGCACACTATCAAGGAGGTTTACCAAAGAAAGGCGCGGCACGGCCCAGGTGAAATTTCTTCGATAAATAATACCGGCCGCCCTTTGCCCGTGTTACGTGCTCGGGTTTCTGCGAGCCTGGTGGATTCAGAGAACGATGTTTCTTATCTTATTGCCATGTGATTTCTTTTACCGAGTTCCTTTGACAAAAGCAAAACGGTTCCGTATAACACTGGAAAACAGCAACGATCAGCAGTTACCAATTAAATGAAAGTTTCCACAGCTCGCTTACGACAGCACCTTTACTGAACTGGATATGTGAATTTAACCGACGAATGGTGCCTCGTAATTGCAACAATGTTCACAGTCGGCCTGAAAGGCGGACGACGGCAGAGTCGGCGAAAATGCTCCCACAAGAACTTTCATTTTACCTCGATCGGAACAATTTGTGGGCGATGATTTACCGGGACGCTATTTGTCGGCCGTATCCGGGTCGGCCTCGTCGTTTGCCGATCGCATCTACTGGATGCTGACTCCAGTAATATTCGGACGGGTGCGCAGATTGTTAACCGGAGTATCTCAAAGAAAATCCTTAATCTTGGTAATAAACGTCCCGGGGGAAATGTAAGTTATCTCCATAAATAGTGTCAGGGGATGATTAATCTGGCTTCAGGGTTCGAGAGGCTCCGCATGACAAATGGACCGCCCGGGTACCAGCCGTCGAGCGTTAATCACAATTTTAAACTTGCTCTTGCGGCTATCTCGGCGACTTACGACTTAAATCTCCCCGTTATCTTGTAAGCAAACAACTTTATTAACTTTCCTTATTTACCGTTGGCGATATTGGATAATTTCTTGAGATGTAAACAGGGATAAGTGCTGTAGTAATATTCGCCAGATGTTCTCGCATTCGAGAAGAAACTGGGGCATGGAAGGAGGAGGCGTGTGCAGTGGACTGTCAAAATTACGTGCATATGTAGAGTTGAGAGCGCTGACTCGGCTAGAACAGCTATATTAAACCGGCTTGTTTTTGACGTTCAGCGACATAAAATATTAAACAATACCTCTCCTTGCAGTCGGGTAAAAAAGGTCAAGTACGAGCCGGACAAAGAGAAAATGCTACAAAAAATATTTTTAACTAACTCTGTCAAAAGGATGGATCTTTTGACCACGTAATCTTAGATATCATTATTTTTACAATTATTAGAGACGATAACTCTAATGCATTAAAATAATTTAAACTTTTTAGATTCAGATTGTTCATCCCGTGAAATCCATATCGAAAATACAAACTGAGACATGGATGCACAGAAAAACCAGAAAAAGAGAGTAGCGTCATCACTGGACAGGAGTACAGACACAAATTTCTCCTATGCACCACATATCTCAGGTTAAATTCATGCGTTCATAACGAAAAAGTTAATGTCAGACAGACAGATAGACATACGGATAACGAATTGATGCTTCGAAGGCTTGCTTTTCCCGTTGTTAGGTAAGGAAATCTAATAAAATAAACTAACCTGAATCAACGTCGTTAAATTATCCATCTCAGCACAGCAGAGTTAATGTTCTCACATCGTCAACTGAAGTACCAGGGCAACATAAGCACTTCGCAGGTGTTGCGACAGCCTTGATTATTAGGCGTCCAGCGGGTCGTGAGAGGTCGCTTATATTGGCCCCTGACGGAAATCGGGCCCACCTGCGACCTTTGACAAATGGTGTGAAGGGGGTGTATTGACTGTTGATGCCCGTTTATATGGGTAAGTATGACATAACATGTTTCCCTGATGGGGTGCACGCCCGCGCGAAATTCACGCACGAACAACGAGCGCAAAAATTCGATGAACGCACGTCTTTTTAACTCACGCTTCAACAGCATATTAGGGACTACTGTGCCTCTTCAGTTTGAATGTTAGTTGAAAATGTGCACGTACTAGCAAAATTTGTCAATTGAATACAACAAAATAATAGATAAGTATATCAGAGGTAGACGTAGCGGCAGTTGCTTAAGTGCTATGAAATCCTGGTACTTAATAAGTATTAAAATGCGAAAGTTTAATTTGTATGTAAGATACACGTGTGCTCTTTCATGTTGAAAGAGCTGGAACACATTTGGTATGTAGTAGCTGTAGCTGGCCCTCGATACTACTAAATATTGCCACAAGATTTTGAAGATCCAACTTACTAAACATAACTGGCACCTGAAAATCCAGTGTTTGTTACATCAGATCAGTATTATTTATTTTTCTAGCGACTGAATGAAGAAGAGATTCCTTGAAAAGTTTGCTAGCTCGAGGCCTCTGGTCGAGGTTCAGTTTATCGTAAAATGCTTTGAATTAGGATCGGGAAACAATCAAACAATGTTTTAAGTTCCACGTCGGTCACTAAGAATTTACAATCCGTGAGCTTTTAGAAAACCCTTCGGGTTTCGGGGGAAATCGGAAGAATTCGTTAGTAAAAAATGACAATTGTCTTTTTGACTCAGTAGCAATCCATCACGCGTAGAGTGAACTCGTTGTGTTTTCATTGATGTATATAGAGCAGTTAAAACCACCAATTGCATATATTTATTTAGGTAGTTTGTTATTTTTCGGAAATTGATTTCCATGGCGAGTCAACTTAAGCAGGGTATGTCTGTAAATAGCCAATCACTGGAAATTGATTACAATATATTTATAAATATTTTGTATATAAGTTGAATTTTTTAAGAAAAAAGTGGTCGTAAATATTTTAATAAGGTACTAGACCGTGTTATAGAAGCAACGGGGATTTCGAAAAGTGCATTAAAAAAAAAAAAAAACCAAAGCAGACCAAAAAAATTCATTTGACGTACCCAAGAGAAGTAGATACAGTATAACAACAGCTCTATATAATTCCAAACAAAAGTACTGTGTTGAGGCGGGGTGTTCTCAATTTAAATTGACGATGGAAGAATTCGAAAATGCTGATTTTGTTTTATTTGTATCATGACAAAAAGTCATATTGTATTAAAATTACAAAAAGATAAAGAAGCGTAATATTATTATAGTAAGGTTCATTTTGTACTGATGGTTATTCTTTACATAACTTTTTACGGTAACTTTGAAAAGTTTTGCAAGTTGATAACAGAACAGAACTGCGTATCACGATCGCGTGTCATCGTCAATACCCGAAGCATGCTTCTAAAATCCGAAGGTTTTTTTAAGATCTCACGGACTGTAGATTTTTACAAGCTTATATTTAGTTTCACCTGTCCCGTTGTTTATCTGTCTATCTGAAAACAAATCTTGCAAGTTCAGTTTGACCACCTACCAGCGGTCAGATTGACTTGAGATTTGGAATACCGTAAAATCTCGTGACAATACAATAATCTAGTAGTGACATCCTGATAGTCCAGCCCCGTGGTCCAGCCAGGATCGTCTCCGCAGGACGGCACTCTGCCACTGTCACTGTCACTGTCGTGAGTAAATGTGTTATCCTCACTCAAATCAAATATTAGGAACTTTAAGGGGACTAACTAATTACCGTTCACTAATCTAATCGCATCCGACAGGCCAGCAATAACTATACCAAGGCGACACAGGCCCGAAGGAGCCTCGAGCGTTCCATTTCACGACTCAACGGGTGCAATTCCGGAGTCGATATCGAAAGGGACGTCTCGATGCGATGACGACTAAACGGCTTTCAGGGGCAAGAGAGTGTTCACTCGATAAAAGGTTTGCCTTTCTACTTGCACGGCGGAATACATGAACAAATTTGCTTATGGACGATGCATACAAATAGCTTCCGTCGTCTAAAATTTTCGAATTCTTAATTTATAAGGGAGAAGTGAATGCGTGATCAGATTTATAAGCGTATCTGCTGCAAGCTTCTTTCGCGTTTCCCCAGCGGAACATGCCGTCGCGTCACAGTCTCAGAAAAAGCAAAGCGAAAAACTTGACAAACATAACGGAGTTGTGAAACTATGCTGTACTTATAACTGCTGCTAAATCGAGCCAAAGTTATAATAAATTTTCGCAATTCCGTGTAGTGTTCGAAAAGAATCTGCGCTCGTTTATTTCGACGAGACGTCGTTTTGTCTCGAGCGCTCAAATCTAATGCAATAACGTTATCCCGCGCCATACAGATACAGCGATATACGGAGCTATCTATCCTTGGAGGGGATCTCTAGATCCACACTGAATACTCTCAAATCCGAAGATCTAACGAAGCAAACTAGTCCACCAATTATTTTGTTTCACTCTTTATTAAATAAAGGTACTTGCGCATTTAAAAAGGGTCCCGCGTCGAATGAAATAAAGTTTTGAGTGTACTGCGGTCTTAATTAAAAGTTGTGCCAAATGCAGTAGGATGTGTGCAAAGCAGAAAAAGATACCTGCACTCGAGCGTCGACACTGCTCTAATTGGAAAACATGCAACTCTTTTTTTTTCAACGACTCAACATGTCCATGTAAACGCGTACCATGTACACGGAGCAAATAAACAAGTAAACCATGTTTACTTATGTGATCCGTGCATTTCCTGTTGTACTGTTCTGTAGGATAACTTCCTTGTAAGAATATATCATATACCTACAATATCGAGGCAATGCTCAGAAAAATGTTCCGATTGTAATACAAAGTTAGCGAACAATGTAGGCAAGTTAGCGTGGCGGCAAGTTGTGCGGTAACTTGCTCGCGACGCAGCCTGAGCACCTGGGAAGACTTGTCTCGCTGACGTTATGTTCTCCTGGTAGAAAGAAATTAATTTTTGATCAAACCAATCATCAGTGTCTATCGTAAATCATAATTTTACTTCATTCAAAACCTATTTTTTTTTTACATGCCAGTGCCTCCCTGAAGTGAGCATCAACAACCCGCAACAGCTGAGGATTGCAGTATAGGGTTAAGGTAGAATACCCTATATAGATCCTATAATATGCAATAGCCACACGAGAAATTGCCTTTCTTACTATCCAGAGCATACTCGTAGCAACGCCAGTATTTCTGTTTGGCGGCTGAATCAACGAACATAACATGACACCATCTGTGAACTTAGTTATTTGATATCAGGCTGATCCTCACCTTATCAAATCATATGTAGATGCTTAATCGGAATAAGTCTAAATTTTATTGAATGTGTACCAAATATATAGACGAAAGCAATAATTCGGTGAAATAATAACTGTAACTACCACTCTACTACTTTTACGTTTCTTTTTGGTTGTACCTTACTTATTAGTCGAGTGATTGATTGGATCCTTTCAACATTGTGCTCGTACGCGTGGCACGCGGGGAACTCTTGCAAAGGTTCAGGTCTTAAAGAGTCCCCAGTATCCTCGCGTCCGCATACAAACGTATAGTTTCGTTCTAATGTACAAGCAGCATTGTAGTGCTCATTGTTGTGCTTGTATCTACAGATCAAAACGCAACTTTGCAACTACAATGGGAGCAGCCATTACGATGCTTATTGGTTTTGTTAAAATAAAATGTAACGGATAAAAATAATAACGAATCTCCATTTCTCATAAAAAACTTAAAATTAATGTGATTTTATTTTGTTACATTGAATATGAACGAAAACTAAAACAAAAGTATCAAAATTGCTCCCATTATGATCGCAAAGTTTGATTTTGTTTCAGTATGTTGTTTGTAAATTAGAACAAAACTACTTTTGTATGAAAATGCGATCAGCGACGAGCGTACTGGCAACTCTTAACTATCAACAATAAAAATGTTTGTCATTATGTCTTAGTTTACAACTGCAGTGCGCGCATTACTTTTTAAAAAGAATCCAGCAGTTTCCTTTGTTTCACTTTCGGTCCAAATCAACAAGCTTTTTCTGGAAACGAGATGTCGATTAGTGTTTTGTGTAACAACAAACGACTGTTGTGTAAGACACGAAATATTTAATATAGTTAAGACAGCCCGTCGCAACCCCCTCTGTTGACTCGCAGGGGTGTTATTCGATTTCCGCGTGAGACCAAATGTGTTGGCAAGTTTTGCAACACAACTAAGCCGCCGCATTATCTAAGTTTGGGGTAATTAAGACTCGAGGCTTTAGTTGCTACCAACCAGACTTACTTCAGCGCTTAATTGTGCTCGCTACAGTTTCAAATCCGCACTAAGCGCTTCGTTGCGGTGTAATTACGAATGACGTTAACTGGAGCACATGATTCTGATGGCATAAATTGCAATTTAATGGCGGGTAAGAGGTGCGTCGACGCGGACGTGTCCAGCCGTGTTTATAAAGAGCTCCTACGTTTTGAGACCCTTAAATGCTAATTAGACCTTTAATTTTAAGCAACAGCGGCCTGTATTTTTGTAATCCCGGGCTCTCGTTAGGCGGTGCACAATCGTTCGAATGCTAATCGAATTCTTGTATTTGTTCTGGGCAACTTTTGCTTAATTTACCGCGCCGGAGTCCTAAGCAAACACGCCGCGGGAAAATATGTTTGTTGCGGCCTCATGGGACCCTGGAGCGCGCTGATGAGGTTCCTTGATCTTGCATTTCGTGCGAAATATGTTTTATTTATTTGTTTCGTGAAAACAAGGCCAGCATCAAAGACGAAGAAATACAACCGAGAAAAATATTTGTAATGTGGGTTGTTTTGACGAAAATCAGATGGGACGAAAGATACGACGGTCCCGTAGCGCTTTTACAGTTTAATTTTGAAGATGAAATGATGGAACTTGTTCTGTCATATAAATACGCATTGTTATTTATAATTCCGCGAAAGCTTTGATACGATCGAATCCGATATTTCGCGTAACGGCAGCTGTAAGCCGACGCGAGTGAGCCGAAACTCCAATCATCAAAATAAACGCTTTCAATCCGAGAGCAAAATCCCGGCAGCCTGAGCGAGCGGGGCGTCTCGAATGCCGAAAAATGTTTACACTTTTCGCGCGGTAAGTACTTCCAGAACTCAAGCGAAAGAGGCGAAGAACAATTCCGCGTCGCGCGGTTAATAGAACCGCTATTACGGTACGCACGTGCGTGAGTGTGTACATATGCTAACGACCGCCGACCCCCGACCGCCCCGCGCCCGCCCGACTCCGCCACGACGTGTTTATTCTACACACGCTCTTTATGCTCTGGTGCAACATCGAAACGTTATCGTGCCAAAAGACACAAAGCTTTAGACGTCTTTGTTTTTCATATTATAAAGATAATAGAAAAGTATTGCCGATATGAAAGCCGTTTTATCTAAATAACTTGCACCTCTGCAATCTTGCAACACTACATAGCTACCAGAAACTGAAGCGTGCTCTTGAATGTTACATGTACTTGTTTAAGGTTTTCAGTGAATATGTGAATTCAATACGTTCCATTCATAAACTCAGGGCTTATACTTTCTTAAAAGGCCGGCAACGGACCAACGACTCTCCTTGAGTAGGTAGTTTTTTTTTCAATTTCCTATCAGATCCTCTTGCGCGTTTGTCTCCCTCCCACAATAAAAAAACTACTTAGTACTGTCAGTATAATTTACCATTATACCTCAAAAACAAACATTATTTTCGAAACGATACGTATTATTTTTTCAACAGATCGGAAATTTTGCATACCCAGAGTTGAGCTATTAAAACTTTATGCCAAAGCTTTATAATGTTCGGGATCTCTAACGACTCTCGTAACAATCATAGCAAATCTTGTTTTCGTTAGCGTGACGTAAATGATCGCGACAAAATTACCGACTTGGATAGACGCGACAGCAGTCAAATATAATCATTTCCCAAACAGTGAGCTTACATATTTCCGCAAAATATCAACAACTGAGACTACCGGAGTATCAGGAGATAATAAAATAACTCACCCGGAAGTATTTCGGCATGTATATATCCGTATTAGGTACTCATACATTACTGCCATCTTCCTCATTTATATCAAGAATATGATCGATTCCAACAAAGAATGCTCGAGAGGTTGTCACAAGTCGTCGGCCCTCAATACATCCAGTAGCCAATTATTGTTATTGCCAAAACATTTTCCTGAGTTTTCGTTAGCGGTTTATAGAACGGAAGCTTGTGCCGGAGATGAGACACCGGTGAAACACACATAAATGACGATTGCTTTGTTCCCCGTTTCTAATCTTACACAATACGAACAGGAAATTGTAGCCTTCGAGAAAGAAAACAAAACGACTTAAGACGAGTCTGCATGCCTCCGATTTATATTCTTTACGTTACGTTCATTAGGAATGCAGCGTTATCACATTTGTCTTCGTCCTGCGAATCATTTAATTTGAATAAGGAATTTGTCTCGCTGCAGACGCGAACAGGGACTGCCCTTTGTTCACCTCTAAAGGCGTGCAAGGTATGCCAAATCGTTTTATTACGATTTGCGTCACCCTTCCACCCTCGGCAACCTTAATGTTTGTACAAATTAAGACTGTTAGAACGATATTTGTCTTACTGAATCAACATTGCGGGAGCTCACGGAGAAAATAGTTGACGCTAGTATCGGTGTCTGCGAGTTCGGTGTTGACTCACAACACGCAGGCTCCGCGGCACCGAAAATCTATGTTTATTCACTGTTTCATCGGTAGCAAATTTTGAAAAAATATTTCTCACTGGAATAAATCAAATTTGTGTCAGTGTCGATGGGTGTGTAACGGAGGTTTCCGAACGAGAGCGGATACGTCGCCTCGGGCGGGAATCGAATTTGGGACCTCGAGCTACCTAAATTGATTTACCTTACCCTTCCACCCGAGAGGTTACGCGGATTTCATAAATTCTAAGCACGGAGGAGGTGATTTTGGAATCGACGAAGAATATTGCAACATAAGGCGAACTCGCGCCTCGAATTTTACACGGATTGTTAAGCAATATTCTGATGTGGCACAAATGGGTTAGCCACTGATAGCTGTTTCAGATCACGAACCGTTTCAGACATGGAGCGCCGATATTGCCGCTTTTGCTATCAATGTGAAAACTAAAGCAAAAAGGAGCAAGCAACAAAATTAAACAGCGATCAATGTATCGTTTATTCAACTGGTCATTTACAGACATGCTTGCTTTATTATGGCTGCACACGTTCCAATTGTCAGCGGTGTCACCAGGCTCGCATAAGCATAACAGCAATGCGTTTTCGCACGTACTAATTTATTGGCCGAAATGTGTAACGCTAACGGGCCCGACAGCCTCGCTCATACGTGCGACCCGCGTCCCTGGCACCCGTTTACAAAAACGCATTATTGACGACATTGACGAGGTTAATCGTAGCGCGGCGCGCGGTCACAGAATCAACATGCTGTCAGCTACTGAATGCAATTTGTTTACATTCGGGCACCAACATTGCAGTTCACAATAAAAATAGACGATCGTACGGGTCCATTTCGACAACGATTTTAAACGACTTCAAAAAAGGTGGAGGTTATCAATTCGGTGGTATTTTTTATGTTTGTTACCTCAGAACTCCTCTACCTTCAGGAACTTCATCACCTCTAATGGTAAATTGCCTAAACTGGCCAATTCATGGAATGGCGCGATTTCTCGATATGCCTAGGAATTTCGTGATCTGGCGGATTTTACGATCGGCCGCTGACACATACATGGAATTCCTATGTATGACAAACATGGAATTTCAATTGATCTCCTGGAGCTGGACCAAATGATTCGCGGGAGAGAAGTCCCGGGTAAAATGTATGGTACCATGTAAACAAATAGACGAGTACATACATACAAAGAAATAAAGGGACGAATAAAAACAAAAAGAACAAACAAATAAACCAGGGCGCCACAGTATTAACGGAGTAATCTCTGCCGTCACTGATACAAGAGTCTAAAACCAGCGGGGCGCAGGGGTAGAATTTATTGAATCATATTCTAAATTCAGCATTATGCTGAGCCAGCGTCCGATTAACTACTATCCTTCCTGTTGTATATATGTAGATACTTTTAATACTATTGTTGTGTCTTGTGTTGTGAATTTTATTTTCTTTATTTATTTCTTTCTTTAAATTCAAAATAATCAAATAATCACGGAGCGCGCTTACGGCGGACTGCGAGCCGAGGGACACCTGCCACTCCTACCAGGGACGCAGCGGCTTGGAAGGATAAGCAATTCTATTAATACCCCTAGCAGGATAACTACTGAGCGGACTCACTTCAAAGAAGGACGTTTCAAACTAGCTAAAGGAATTGGAAAAAGTTGAAACGAAATAGTAAACGGGTCCTGCTTGCAAGTGCTCGTGGAATACAAAGCGTGAATTAATTTAATCTGTGCATTAAGAGCGATTATTATTGCGAGCTATGGAGAGAGCAATGCTAGGGTTTCTTCGAAGGATAAAATCCGAAATCACATTATCAGACAAAGAGCGAAAGTCATTGACGTTGCTCAGAGAATCAGTTCGCTGAAGTGGCGTTAGGCTGGTCACGTCTGTCGCAGGACCTATGAATGGTGGAGTAGAGTCCTCAAATGGAGGCCGCGGACGGGAAAGCGTAGTGTAGGGCGTCCTGAAGCACGGTAGAAGGACGACCTTAAGAGGGTCGCTGGCAGCGGATGGATGCGAGAGGCTGAAGACAGTGTTGTGGCGCGCCATGGAAGAGGCCTATATCTAGCAGTGGACTGCTGTGGGCTGATGATGATGATGATGACGATTAAGAAAATATTTGCGTCTTTATAGTTAGTTTGGTGTGCACGCCCTTCCGTCCGACCGATTTACACAATTTCTCGCTTCTGCTGCTATCAACAAGGTTACATACACGGCTTTCATTAACACGTTAACTGTCCCCATACAAAATGATCTGACAAAGACACACGTCCAAGTGTGCGTTCAATTTGAGACAGTTTGGAGTTAAGGACCCAATACGGAAGCACGGACTTCTGAAAAAAAACCGGCCAAGAGCGTGTCGGACACGCCCAAAATAGGGTTCCGGAGCCATTACGAAAAAATTAAGTTATATTTTTCTAAGGATTTCGTACTTTATACGGAATCTTCGAAGTATAGGTATATTTTATACCTTACGCTGCTATTTACTCATAAACTACTAATAATTCTCAAGCAAACTTAGCCGCTATAGTTTTCTTTGGAAGTTTAATATACTGACTACCATCCTGAATTTTTTCAAATTTTTCCACCCACCGGTTTAGATTTTAGAGGGGGGGGGGGGGACGCTCGATTTTAATGAAAATTTGCACTTTAAAGTTGAATATTTCGCAAACAAATGACTGAATCGAAAAATCGTTTTAGCAAACCCCTAATGGTTTTAAAATGCCTAACCAACGATACCCCACACTATAGGGTTGGATGAGAAAAAAAAAATCACCGCCACTTTACGTCTATGGGAGGTACCCTAAAAAAATTGTTTTTGAATTTTTAATTGTACTGTTTTGTCGGCATAGTTTACTTATATATTCGTGCAAAATTACAGCTTTCTAACATTGATAGTCTCTGAGCAAAGCCGCGGACGGACAGACAGACAGACAGACAGACAGACAGACGGACAGACAGACAGACATGGCGAAACTATAAGGGTTCCGTTTTTGCCATTTTGGCTCCGGAACCCTAAAAAGCTTGAAGACCCCACATTGGGAGCAATCGGACAGGGAAGGTGTTAATACTGTTGTTTTAAAGAGCGACCAGTGGTAACTCAAAATAAAGAGTCGGTACGGCATCCCAGTGACGTGCCGTAAACGTCACGATCCTATGTCCTCCACGCTACTCAAAATACGCTGACGGTGCGAAATCGCAGTGACGTGCTGTAAACGTCACGAGTTTACCGCATGCTCTCCACAGAGACGATGTTTATGGCACGTCACTGCGATTGCGTTTGCATAGCGTCTACGTATTGTGAGCTGTACCACTCTACCAATACTACCATGAGTTTACAGTGACCGTACCTACTCGATAGCGACCGCATGAATTATTTGTATGGACTCCACAGAGACGATATTTACGGCACGTCACTGCGATTGCGTTTGCATAGCGTCTACGTATTGTGAGCTGTACCACTACCATGAGTTTACAGTGACCGTACTCGATAGCGACGGCATGAATTATTTGTATGGAGAATTGTGCAGCGCCTCTACAAATAATTTACGCCGTCGCTATGGAGTACGGCCACTGTGAACTCATGGTAGTAGTACGGCGGTGTGTTCGCTCCTTTATTCGGCCCACAGTGCCGCTCTATCAGGTGGCCCAAAACCCGCGTCATATTTCACCTCGCAGCTTGCTTTATCGGAGCGGTGACAAAATTAAACTGGCGGCGTCATTAACTCGGCCCCCGCGGCGTCAGCGTCCGCCGACAAATGGCGCCGGCTACCAAACAATCACCAAACCCAGCGCCGAAAACAAAGCGCTATCCAGAAGGGCTACTCCGAAACACAAAATTCGAAGTTCGTGTCGTGCGATCCCTCTCGCTCTCGTATTAAATAGTATAAGTATCAGAGGGACCGCACGACACGAACTTCGAATTTTGTGTTTCGGAGTAGCCCTTCAGTTTTTTCACCCCGGACGCGAGTGTCAAAAAATCGACGCCAGTCAAATGTCTCATTGTGGCATCGTAGCTCCCGAACGAATGGACCGATCCATTCGTTCGAGATCCATCCATTTCGGTGCGATTCTTAGCTATGTTTCATTGAAATCGGCTCAGCCGTTTTTGAGATATTGAACTTTAAAATGACACTGTTTTCAAACTTTTCTACTTGTAAGTAGTTAAGTTATTTAGATTCCTTAGTCCTATAAGTTTCATGTAACTTGAAGCCCTAGTAGTTTCGCCATGTCCGTCCGTCGGCCTTAGGCTTAGTTTAAAATAATTTAATGTTAGAAAGCAGTAATTGAAATATCTCCTCTAACAGTACATAAAGAGGGCTAATTTTTTTTCGTTTCTAACCGTAGCGAAGGGTATCGACAGATAATTCTATTTCGGCTCAATGAGTCAAGTGAGTCCACTAGATAAATCGTTGGCTTAAATACTGAACGAATTTAAAAGTAAAACTATCACAACTTCTCTTTTACAAATGAACGGGTACTAGTCGATCAGAACTTAATATTAGATATTAATACGGACCCGTACACACTGGTCGTGGCGCGACACGCCCTTCGCCGGTTTTATTTTTCCACCGACACATCAATCCACTCCCGCACTGCCTCTTATTTAGAGGGTACTAGAATTTGCTTTACGACCTCTATAAAGCGTTCTTTCGCTTTCACATACAAATGTTCCGTGGAATTCGGAGGCGGTACACTGAATGTTCTTAATGAAGGGCAATAATAGAGCGACCCGCCATCTGTATGCATGAGCGGGTGATCCCCACTAATGGCGACGGCCAGTGCGTACAGTTTTAACGTTTTCGCAGCCAACCAACCGCCGGCCGTTCCGAAATAAATTTAAATTTTATTGTCTCCATTCCGCGCTCCTGGCCGCCGCAATGTGTCTAAAACTTTTCACGCTTTATGGACCCCCAGTAACGCATGAAAAGGATAACGTTACGAGAATTTACGGGAAATAAAATAAATTTCGCGTCTATCAACCCCCCGGAGTGAGATCGTTGCTTTTTATTTTACTTTTTTTTTCGTTACACAATATTTGACAAATAGGTTACCGCGTATAACCGGCGTTGCCGGCACACAAATTGCGTACATAAATCAATTTAGAAACTAATTCAATTTGTATTCCGCCGTTACGGTTTTAGCGCGGATAAAAAATTAAAGTCTGGAAATATACACACGAAAATAACCTTTTTACTTGCTCGTGCGACGCGAGGTCAAATGGAAACGGTTGGAATCCATGAACTTCGCGCTTGATCCAACAAAATAGGCACACGATATACTTACAAAGAACTAGATAGCGCAAAAAGAAGACTCCGTCGCTGTCAAATACACAGTTAAATATAATTGGCTGGACCCCAAATTGTATGAATTCCCCGGTGAAATATTTCAAAAATCTAATTCCATTTGTAATCCTGGGATTATTTGTCTGGATCTCGTCGGGCGGGCAATTTCGCGTCGTCTCCGCACCTGATAAGGATCGTCCGAATTTTTCCTTCACGAGGGCAGCACTTTGTGCCGGCACTGAGTGCCCTCTTTGTCAAACGGCCTACTGATGACTATATTATCCCGGATTAACGTAATAACACGTCCGTGGGCCCAAGAGATTAGCTAGTGCGGCCGACGAAGTGTTCGATCCTTGTCATAAAAACATTACTTATGAGACCGAATTCCCTGTAAGCACTGCCAATTATTTCGTCGAAATATTTCTGATAAGTATTTTAATATTTTACCCACCAAAATAAATATATCCACTTCTGATCACAAAGCACTTTTATCGCAAATCACACTCTTTAGGATATTTGATTGAGTGAGTTCCATATCTATCTCTGGTTCGGTCTCGCAGTGCGTATCTGAAGTGACAATGGCAAAGTGAAATGGGACTAGGAAAGGATCCATAGAACCGTCGCACCGACCGACTAAACTAACTCAATAGATACCAGGGGCGGCGAGGCAGCGAGGCGGTGAAGATACGGCAATTCAATCACGCGGCCATTACGGCACACGTCGAGGGGCCCGGAGCGACCCTCGCGGCGGGGTTCGATCTCGGGGCCACTTGCGAAATTACGAATATGCAATTCCTTGCTTCTTTGCTCTCCTGGTACATTTATTGCATATTTTAGATGTACTTGCCAAAATGATGGAGTTTGCTGACTTACCTGGAAAAGAAGGAAGAAATATGAGAAACGTGGTTTATTATAGAAAATTCATTGTGCAAGAAATGGGTCGTAGAATTTTCAAGTTAGTTCCTGTTTCTACACATTATGCATTCCCGGCAGGTACTAGAGCATCACGTAAAACCACTGCAGTGCGCCTGTCGGCCGGACCGGAGCAAATTGTCCGCAGCCTTCTTTTACTTTTTAACAATCTAGTTTAGCTCTTCCCACTCATTTTCACAGACGAAGAAAATATCTAAAAACATATTTTTGACAAAAACAGAACGTCTTTGTTTTAGCGGAAACTAAGGCGATTCAGATTACGCGAGGTGCCCTACAGTCGTATACTGTATCACGCATCAAGAACCTCCAAGCACGTACTACAACTTTTAATGACATATGAAAATCCTTGAGACATGACAATAATCTTACTTGGTAACCTGAGAGTATGAGGGTCTTTATCTTGAGTGTTTCGGGAGGGTCGTACACGAATGTGTAGGTAGAATGTAGCAAATTTTATTGCTTCAATTTAATCTCTTATAAACAAAAATCGGGCAATTGTGAAACAATACACTCGTGTGTACACTTGTAGCGTTTTATGTTTTACCGCCGCTTTCCATAACAAAGAGCTCCAAATATTTCGCTACAAATTTAAAGCTGGCAGAAAAAAACAGAATTTATACACACCAGAAACAAAATTTTCCAATACACAACATAGCTCTAGTATTCACTGCGGATGTTTTGTTTAATATTTCGCTGGCATAGTGGATGAAAAGCGTTTTTTTTTGTAGAAATTTTGACAAAAGATACCACGGCACAGCGTTACAATACCTATGCGTGTATGCTCAGTCAGGGCAAGTAAAATTTGAACATAGTCTGCAAAGGAGAATGTCAAATAATTCCTTGTTCCCCGTACTACTAAACTTACATAACCAGCACTCGACGGGACCAAATAAATATTTCCTATTTCGAAGATATTTCGGAAATGTCACTTGATAGAGTTACTTTTCATAGTAAATTTTGGTTCCGGGTTTCATAGTAAAATTAGGTACGACCACGAGCGATACGAAGAAAAATGTTAGGCACAATTGTAACGACAACGGGCGAGCCGAGCGAGCGAAGCGAGGCGTTGCTGTAGCGGCCGATGAAGCGCCAGGATATAATTAATTCAAACTTCCCTGCACGGACAACATGGAGGAAGTAGTAATATTTGAGACAACCCATATTTATCCTAATGTATACTATTATTTTATGTGTTTCTTATGTTTAATAAAGAGTTATATACCTAGAATACAATACAACCTAAAGAACCAGAAAGACCAACCCCAAGACCAGCGCTGTTCGCAACACCGGCAGATTGCTGCTTTGGGACCATTTCGTGACATGCATAACTATATTTTATTTTTTTCTTTATTTTTATTTTTTATCCAGATTTTTATTTGTTAGACACGAATAAAATGTTTTCTTTCTTTCTTTCTTTAAAGCCGTCATGATGGCAAAACAAGTAATGAAAGCGATTGTGGCGATGTGATTTTGCGTGCGTTAGATAATATGTAGTTTTTTTTCGCTATGATTTATTTTATAGTAGATTGTTCAACAAGGGACTGAAACAGCCACAATGACACGAGATGTTTGTTTATCCACCCGAGCAGAGCAAGGGCGGCTATAATTCGAGTGTCATTATGGCTGTTTGGTCTCGCGTTAAACATTCTACTTTTAACTTTGAATGCAAGGAAAAAAAACAACGTTCTGTTTAAAATTACAATATTACTTATTAAAACCGTACGCTCGACTCGACAGCTGTTCAAAATTCAAATAGCATAAAATTTGTTGCGCGGTTTTTTCTTCTCTTTTCTTTTATTGTGTTTTTGAAGTGACGCTTTAATGGTTGCTTTACATAGCCAACAGTTTCTAAATTGAAAACTATTTTAAAACTGATTGGATTATGCATAATAAAATGAATTAATGCTTAATATAATTGAATATTTAGATTCATATTCGCAATCATTATAACTGTTTCGAAATAAAAACGTTTTCATTTTGAAGTTATTTCCACGCCCTAAAAATCCTCCATTCACAAACGCCGTGATTGACTGTTGAGGGGTTTCCAACGTAAATTAAAAAAAAAACTTCACTCCTTAGATATTAATGAGGCGCTTTAGGCCCGATATACAGAGACTATAAAGTAACATTTTTAAGAACACGAGAAGTAAAAAACATGTTTTTTTACGTATATTTTAATTTTCGTGAAACTTGGTCCAATAGGGCGTACATTATATTTCCGTCGGCGAGGGCCGGGTACCCGGGCAGCATGAATGCACAGGACCTTTGCCGTCGAGATTACGTATTGAAGCGCGTTTTTATTACGCGGCGTTTTTGTGAAGGCCCAGAGGACGGGCGCGGCTCCGCCCTGATTACACAGATTAATAAACGTCGAAATAGAACGCCTTTATTTTACGACCTTTAAATTAATAAGTCGGAGTTTACGACCTCCTTTTTCATTTACGTCTAGCCGAGAATGGGCTACAACAGTTTTATTAGCGTAGCGCTTCTTTCCCCTGAGGCCCAATGCCTTTGTTATGCCGTTAACTTTTCGTGGATTTTTTTAATGCAGCATTAAACGCTTCTAATTAAATCAGGACATAGAATGCGATCTGTTATCACAGACCAAAAACCCAAATATTAAACGATAAGATAAGAAGAACAAGAGGCATCAAAGCTCAAAGCAGTGTGCGAACAATGGCAAGAAAAATATGTACGGGTCAATTTCGAAACCTTCTTTTTGATGTCGATTAAAGATGAATTATTTAGAGATACCAGCCGGCCGCCGTTCTATTCACGCTCCGCCAAAACGCATCTTCAAAGGAAAACATGGAAAAAGGTCACCCGCGAAGTTTTTTTTAACGTTACTTCAAAGAAAGTTTTCGGAATGGAGACATGGTACCGGGGGTGCAGAACTGCGAGGATGTCTCCCATTTTCTTGGGAGTGGGTAAACAATATGTCGCGCAGCGTCACATGTGACGAGGGTCGGGACGTGCTCGCCGCTAAATTGCATGAGATCTGCAACTTGTTTTAGAAGTTCCGCTCACTAAAACTAAGTTATCAATTAATCGGTCCCAGGATTATTAAACTTTCGCGAAGTTAAGCAACAATTCGACTCCACAGACTATGTAATAGCACCACGAATCTATGCAGCGGATTTAATTCCAACAACAATGGTACGATGGAAGTCGCTCCGTAAATCTGTTGTGTTCAGTTGGCACGTGTATTAAATTTGTTTTATTCATTTCGATGGCGTGAGAGCGTTGCGCGAGCGAGAACGGGTTCAGTTCTGTTCCCAATTATTCCGAGTCGGCGACAAAACTCATCTAACTTAGCCGTGCGCGGCGCGAAGCCCGACTCTGTAAATATGCCGCGACCTTTTTCACCGCGCCGCTAAATATCAACTTCGGTCAGGATTCCATTTACCAGGCTGTCATAAGGTGTTAGCGACGTTCACCGGCTCAGTCCTGGCGACACAGGATTATTTTTTCTTTTACGTAAAATAATTTGTGATTTATGTCTTGAGCACGTTCCAAGTACAAACAACGTCAAAAGAAGATTAACACGTCTCAACAGAACTTTCGGCTTACAAAATAGTGAAAGAGATTTCATTACTTTAGAAAAATATACTGAGCGGCAAAAAATTTGGACCTCAACTAGCAATAATAATTTTGTATGGAGAGTGGGCCATATTTTGTGACGCTGAGTATATTTCACGTATCTATAATCGGTTTGGATAGAGTGCTTTAAATAAATGTAAACAAACTTCAGCTGCCAGATTTCGCACATTCAAGGATTTTAAACATTTTACTTATCATTGTAATACAAACTAGACTAGTGTATTTCAATAGAGAAATATAGGGAGTCTTTGACCATGGGGCTTTAGATCCAGGGTTCGATTCTAGTCGCATTACTGAGCTGAGCTGTTAATTTAGTTTTTTTTTTCACAAAAATTAAATGTTATTTTTATGTATGCGATACAATACTACCTAACGTCAGTTTAGCACATTGATAGAAGTTTGTCAAATAAAATTGACAAATATCAAAAATTATTTCATGGCCTCCATACCAAGAGAGCGATAACACCGCGTGTACACTGATTTAACCATTAAATTTTGAGGATCAAGAAATGATCAAAATTTAAGTTTTTTGAAAATGTTACAAATCGAAAGTAGCTTAGTTTCGTGAGTAGAATTGAACCTTGAATTTAAAGCCGCATGGTCAGGAAATTCTGTACAGATGTTTAGATAATTTAATGAGGCAATTTCAACATTTCTGACATCAATAAAAATCCCTACTAATATTATAAATGCGAAAGTAACTCTGTCTGTTACGCTTTCACGTCGAAACCACTGAAACGATGAAATTTGGCATATAGGTAGTTTGAACCCGAAGGCTTTTATTCCGGTAGAGGGCGCCACCGCGCGATAACCTAGATCCGCGCAGACAAAGTCGCGGGCATAAGCTAAGTATTAGTATAAATATTAGTATAGAAAAGATTAAGTAGGACGTACGTACATAACTTTTGTTTTTTATTTAATTTCTTATATCAATAAGAAGATAGATACTTTTTACTACATGCCAAGTACCATAAAATATGAAAGTACCTAACAGTTAACTTGCAGTCGGGTAAAAAGAAGACAAAGAGCACTTAGTTAAATACCAATCCAAGCCGTGGCCATGTTGTGTTCGTGTTCTGTGTCTGAACCACATTGTAAACGTTTACCAAAATTCGTGTCCATCAAGCAAACATGTTTGTGTTTATCAACTAATACATTTTCCAGGACGAATGTGAAAGGTTACGCAAACGATTAAATTAAAATTATAAGAACATAACAGAGTGGATGAAACAAAAACAATGTTCAAACGTTCAAGTGAACTTTTCGGTTGTTA
Organism: Choristoneura rosaceana; assembly: GCA_037349165.1. NCBI lineage: Eukaryota > Metazoa > Arthropoda > Insecta > Lepidoptera > Tortricidae > Choristoneura > Choristoneura rosaceana. The sequence goes on along the minus strand of JAZBNJ010000064.1, from coordinate 623,608 downwards.
TTTTAATGCTCAGCGAGGAATCCTTTTGTAATTTGTTAAGTTGATTTATGTAGCACCACGTTATAAACGAGGTCATAAAGGAATGTCATTCCTGCCTGAGTGACATCAAAATAGAAGCGGAAAAATTTACGGAAATTACTCGGCTAAATAATGATTGAACAAGAAAGAGCAAGCTTAAACATTCCGTGGAGTGACTGTACCTACAAACGAGATGACAAAGTTCAGAAATGCTAACAGGAGTGCATAAATATGAAGGTAGTGGAAGCTGTTTCAAAGCAATGCGGAAGGAAGGCGCGGTAGGAATCTGCCACCGCTCGCCGCCCGTCACCGGAGCAATTTCCGCTGCAGTTGCAACAGATGTCGCCTCTATACGCGACAGCAGAGAAAAATAGCATTCATCGTTTTATTTATAAGTATTAAAAACGCCACAGACTTATCTGACCCAGTGGCCAAACGAAAGTGGAACTAATGCCGCTACCATGTTCACCGTATTGTGGAAGAAAATACGACAACATGGTTCTTTTTCCTTTCATTACGTAGTTCGTAGTTGTCCTATGGCATGGAATTATTAAAACAATAACACACATTAAAAATGAGCGCTATAAAATCGATACAAATGCGTGAAATGACGTAAGTATGACAATTATGACAACCCTAGCACTTCAATTAATTTTTCTCACATTTAAGAACAGTGTTTATAATACACTGAGTGAGCAGAAGAAAAGACAAGCACCTGGCCCTATAATACGAAGATCAAAATTCGAAGTCCGTATCTTGTCGTCCCTCTAACGCTATATTTAATACGAGAGTGAAAGGGACGGCAAGCTCTGCTGTACACGCGAGATTCGACGAGACCGAGATACCTATCTTGAGGAATAACATTCCGTATTTACGTGCGCCCGTTAGTTTAGCATTTCCTGAGCTAGTGCCTAACGGTTGGCATTTTCTCTCTTATCGCGGAATACCTAAAACCTCTTTCGTAAAGGAGCTGTCGGGAAAAATACGAACACAGAGGGAATAAGTCACTGCCGTTTATGCCGAATATTGCGGACCTTTTTATGATTTTGCAGATCAATGAAGTGTGTTACGTTTTAAACTTTCGTCATTTTCACTCAAAGTTAAAGTACCACAATCGGGATTTATCACGCTAAAACACACGAGGAATACCTCGACATTTCGACCACATTACAGTGGCCGTGGTCACGAGAAAACTGAAGTGTGGGGTGTCAAGTCTGCCTAGCAGCTAGCTAACATCGAGGTAAATATTACTGGTGTGTTTTAGCGTGATAGATAAGTCCCATTCGTGGTATTTTGTGGCATTACTATGAACGAAGTGTACAAACATCTGAATAGAATAGAATAGAAACGTTTATTCACAGATTTCACAAATTACATAAATGAATACACAAAATAAACAAGTATAAAGCAATGACATTATTTGTGAAATCGCGAAACGGTCTCAGCTCAGCATAGTGTTGGCCGTAGAGGCCAACGCTGGTCTTCCGCTGTGACCGCTTGGCGCACTCCAACATCTGCAATACCCCTGGTGTTGCAGATGTTTATGGGCATAGATGTTTATACACTTCATGCATAGTCAAAATACCACAAATGGGACTTATCACGCTAAAACGCGTTGCCAACCTAGAGGCGTAAGATGGGATAGTTAAAAGAAGAAAATTACACAATTTAAAAAACTGTTTGATTACAGAGACAAGTGACCACGAATGTAGACCCCGCTACGAACTGCTACGGCTACGGCGTAGCAAACTGTAATTGTAAAAAACATATCCCGTTGAGTTTGTTACCGATATCTGTAAACACCGATTTTTTTGCCTAGCTGGAGCAGAGGGGCAGATGTTTAGACTTAACATTACACAAATTAAAACTGAAGTTGAATAATGTGAATTTCGTAAAAAGCATATGCAATAATAAGATTCTGGAGACCGTGTCCCAGGACTTTGGGAGTCCCATTTATGAATATTGCCTGTCTGCGCATCAAAACCGAAACATCAAATGATGCTGTTGTTTACGAGATGTACGAGTATACGTATTGAACTGACGTCTAGTTACTTAATCTTTGTTTTATCTAAATTATTGAAAAAAATTGTACTTTTATTTTAATTTTATTTTTACATGTTGTTTTAATGATTTATGTGTATTATGCCTGCAAAAAAAGGAATGATTATTATTATTAATAACAATATAAGTACTTAGTATGTATTATGCTGTTGAAAAGAATAAAGAGTGTAATTGTATCAAAAGGAATACCTAGTAACTCTTCGAGCGCGTACTTCGGAATGGCAATATCGGCTCGTCTCGATATTAACGCGACACAAAAAAAAACGGCAATGGCAATATTTCTCCGATGCACAGAGTCATAATTTGTGCTGCCGGTGCCACCTTCCTGAGGCTTCTTTGTAATTTTTTAGAATTGAACCATTGACGACATGAGTAACCAAAAGAATAGAGAACCTGATCGAGTACTACCTTTTCGCAATGTAACGTTTGGCAACCTGTTTCATTTCGCAACTTTTCATTTCGCAATCTCTGAAACTGTGAATATTTCAGGATTTATTTAAGGGCCATCGTGTAGAACTCTTTAAGTTAGGTTAAGTTACTTTTATAAAAATCGTTAAATATTTACAGTTTCAGAAATATTAAACAGTTGGGAAATAAAAAGTTGCGAAATGAAACAGGTTGCCAAACCTTTTTTCGCCGAAAAAAATTAATTAGTAAATCAACCTGATAATTGAATGAGTGTAGGTACTTTTGACTATTTGCTTTGCTTATTTGGGATTAGTACAATTTGTGCCAATTGTCACAAGACTTGAAAAATAAGAAAATAAAGCTATAATGTTTGACTGAAAGGTCAACTAATGAATTATACTTTCCTGCACTGATAGCGATCGCATCAGATATTAAAGCAATGCTAACGAACCCGCATTGAATGTAAACATTGTCATCGAAATCCAATAGAATAGTAAAGAGAAGACATCCGAAAACAATTCCAGCGAAAGAAAGAAGGGATTTGCTTTCATCCCCCTATTAAATTACCATTAATTAATTTACTTAGCATTCATCACATTTTTGTCCTCTTTTGTTACCGGAGTTATTAGGAGCATCCGCGTGGAAACGATCGCTTTGATGGTACCGGGACAATACCAGGAAGCCATAACCAGGGCGGAGCATTCTTTCAATTGCAAATAATCGGAATTGATTACTTTAAGAGATTGGTGCGACGAAGAGTTGAAATTATGCGTTTATTTTATCCTCGGACGGAAGACCGAGCGCGTTTTAAAAATGAAATGATTAGATAGAGCCAGATAGACGTCTGAGCAACGGGTCTATGACGTTTTACGTCTATAGCTTTAAGATTATTGTTTTTAGGTGATTGACGATGTGAAAATAAATAAAACTTGATAAACTCCACTTAATTTAATAAACAGCGAATTGATGTAATAAGCCTGTGTTTCCACCAGAGATGCGAGTGGATGTCTTGTGAAGAATATGTTTCCCCTCCCGCACGCTGCTTCCCGCTCCTTTTGTCGTCCCCTGATAGTTGGATGAAAGTCTCAAGTTCGCATACTTGTGCGTAGAGCATTTTCGCTCCTGTCGTTGACACCTAAGTCCTAAGTTGCTAGAACTTGCTATTATAAGCTGAACAATTTCCACCGTGTTTGTAGTGCCAAAAATGCATGCCAGCACAACTTTCTCAAATGTATGCAGAATCGCTAATTTTGTATGAAGGTTGGGCCAAATTCTGTGCCGCTGAGTATATTTCCTTCTGCAAAATAAGTCTCAGTTCATCAGTTACTTTAAAACATTTCTAATTTCGCGGATACATGTTCGCATGACATTGTTCGATGCCATTTGAAACAACTGCCCGTAATGCCTGATGCGACCGTAAGAATGCAATTCGTATCGATTTTTCTTGATCAATTAAAAGTTGATCGACTAAAATCGCCTCGTGAGAACCCCGCATAAATAACAAACATGAGGTCAAACAGAATAAGAGAAAAAAAGGAAATAAATAAACGAACAAGAGTCATTGGCTGACAGAGCGACAGCGGCACGTAGGAGGTAAAGCGGGCATTGTTGTAGGACATAATGAGCGGGCGGTGTCAACTCACCGCCGCCTGGCTCTGACACCTTGGTATCCACAGCTCCAGAATATACGGGTGATAAAGTACTCGCTGCTAAACAACCGGTAACCATCGGGCCTTTTTTTAACCCCCGATGCAAAAGGAGGGGTGTTATAAGTTCGAGCGCTATGTGTGTCTGAGTGTCTGTGGCACCGTAGCTCGTAAACGGGTGGACCGATTTGAATGCGGATTTTGAAATCAGGTTTTCCAGCGATGGTTCTTAGATACGTTTCATCAAAATCGATTAAGTAGTTTTTGAGATATTGAACTTTGAAGTGACAAAAGGGGATTTTCTAACTTTTCGTTAGTTTTCCGACATTGCTCGCATTCGTCTGCATCAGAAGTGTGATGTCACATCTTTATTCTAAAGAATAAAATTTACATCAACATATCTATCTATTTATCATGTATGTAAATAATCAAAAATAATGAGTTATATCTGAGTCAAAGGGCTTCCATTGCCAAAAGCCTAACAGAGACGTTTAAAATCATAATCGGATTAACTGAAAATACTGAAATCAACATGTGACCTGCTCCCCTAGTAATGAGACAGCTCCATATTTACGTAGCCTTAGTAACATATTATTTATGATTGTATGTTACGCCATCCCTTTTCGACAAAAGCACTGATACCGGATAAACGACAATTTTTTTATTACTCTACTTACTATCTTTACAACAAAGGGACCAACTTATCTAAAGCCCAGTTTAGGCTTGCAAGAAAAATCCTGGCTGTAATGCAACTTGCACGATTTCTCGCAGGCCTGAACCGAGCTTTACACTACGCCAACGAACAATTCAATTTTATGAAACGTTTAATAAAAAAAACTTAGGTAGCTCCGATACATTTATACGCAAAACGAATTAATAAAACTAAAACAACAACAAACAAAAAGAGACAGGCACGGTACACCCGTCTCGCGTGAACCAAAACAAACGAAGCAACGCGCGAGCAAGCTAGTTGAAAAAACACCGGTAGTTTGCACAACTGCAACAACGGCGTGCATTATTAAATCTTGTTAAGCCTTTTATGAACACCGGCTTTCATATTCCGTTTTCATGATTTATTAATAAAACATGCATTTGCTCGCGCGGTTCTGCAACGCATCGCACCAGGTTCGCACAACACGATCTATTAATTTTGTAATTGTTCTAGACTAGGAAATCAGAAAACAAAACAAATATTAGGTAGGTACGATTTTTCTTTTTCTTTTTGAAGATAAAAGTGAAAAAAAAAACCTCCCGGCAATAGCATATAACAAAACAAGTACAAGTTGGTGGTCTATCGTAATAAATATTTGCCGCATGTTAATACAATATGTTACTCTGAGTGTGGCCCGACACACTCTTGACCGGTTTTTATTCATATTAAATTTGCACAAGCAAAAGCTTCTATTCATTTCATTTCGATCTCACAGCCGTCCAGAAACCTTTGATATAAAAACATTACATCAAATACTATTCACAAGAACACACACATTGACAATAGAGCAGAATTACATTTGCATATCATAGTCACATTACCAGGGGAGTAGAAAGATAAAAGGAGTAAAAACGGGACAATCGGTGGCGTAGAGGCTTATCGGCAGCGGGCCGGCCCAGACAGGCCCGCCATTACCAGATTACTGCTTAATGGCTTTCGATGCCAGGACGATTTCACGGCAACTATCGACGCAGACTTTTAATAGCATAACGATTCAATCAGGCGTGATGATATTGCGCGATCGAGGCGTTCGATTCTACTATAGATTAGTGTAAATCGTGCTCCACTTTGGAATCTCGAATGAAAATGAAAAGAGGAAGAAAATGTCACAGTGACTTCGCATTGCCAGACCATTCCATGACTGATCAGTTGCACAAGGCGTAACGTATATGCATAATCACTAACACACCTGAAGAGTAAGATAAAATGTGGTCTGTGGAGCATGGTTGCTAAGAAGACACCCGTCCGTCCACCTTTGATTCGCTAGCGCTTCGTTTACGGCGGATGCTTGATTCAGGGCACAGTATATATATAAGCTAAAGCAGTATGGAAGCTACGAACAAATTGATCGAAACGAACACACTCACGCAGACGCGCGCTCTACACGGCCTCTAAGGGGGTCTCGCGGTACTGTTTTGTTTATCTTTTTTACTGTAAAGTAAATAGCATGGTAATATAGTTTTTTTTTTTTTTTATTTACTGCAGTCGCTAGACCCCCTTAGAGGCCGTGTAGAGCGCGCGTCTGCGTGAGTGTGTTTGTTTCAATCAATTTGTTCGTAGCTTCCACACTGCTTTAGCTTATATACCTATACGCTGTGTGGGTTTGCTTTAACAGAAGCTTTATGTTGAACTATAAACTTTCCACCTTAGTCCACCGTGACCATAGTTATACGAGAGCTGGGATAGCAATACGGGGGATGAGGATAATACGCTCATAACGCTCTAGTCCTGTCAAGCCATCTTGACGCTGACAGGTCGCTGCGTTTGCAGTAGTTAACTAATTACTACATACGGTATGACGAAGCACTCTGATTAGTTGATGGGCTGACGGCTACTCTGAGCTGCTGTCATTGGTCAGTTCAGTTATTTGGATGTTTAGCATTATTTACAACACAGAGCTATTAGTGCTTCGATATTAGTGATTGGATGTTAGTACTTCGATTTCACAAAGCTTAAACGCCATCTTTTTACAAGCTTTTATTTAGTTTCACCTATTTCACCTATTTAGCATGCTAAATTCGACCAACTTCCAGTGGTCGGATTGACTTAAAATTTGGCATACTTATGTAAATTGCGTGACAGTACAACAATCTGGTAGTGTCATCCTGGTTGACCGGCCAGGATCGTCTCCGCAGGGCGAAACTCTTCAAAGGTTAATTAATGGCATCAACTTGAATTTTTTTTGTACGTAGGTATTTTGCGTTTTAGATATATCGAATTTCGAAGTATTAGATATTTTGTACAAAGAAATATTGAGTTTCGTAAAGAAAGTCATTCGATTTATTGTGCATTAGGACCAGCATTTTTAGAAATTTCGTACATTATAAATTTAGATTTTCGGAGTTTTGCCTTCAGGAATATCGTTATTAGTAATATTGATTTTCGAAATTGCTACGGAGCCTTTTTAAGTATACTCCAATATTGACAATATACATGTAGAGTTCTTACAGACCATCCCTTTGAGCTAGACGCAAGTATTCACGCATTAAACTAAGTGATGAGCGAACCAATTATTAGTGTCTCCTGAGAACATAACTAAATATTGAAGATAGCACATAGAAAGAACCTTTTAAGAGAAACGTGGTCCCCGCTGAGTCGGCGATCACCGCGGGTCAGATAATAGTGCTTTCCTGGGAGTTGTGCGCATTGAAACAATACAGAACTGAAACAGAATGATTACTAACACTCAGGAGTGTGCCCCAGGGGCGCAATGAAGACTTTTATACCGATTATATAACCTCGATATTTCGATTATATTGCAATGGCCACAAGTCTATCTATTTGCTGTCTTAAATTGACGTGGTAGTCATAAGTATGGCAGCCGTCTACATAGGTACTCTTCTTCTAGACATCTTAATGATACCTATCTGTAACTTGAATGGCAGTTAAAATTAACTGGTATCTGTTTCTTAAAATTAATTTAGAATATTTCAGAACATATATATTTCAGGACTTTTAATTTGTGGTTTAGAAATTTTTCTATACACTCGGTAAACTTTGACTTCATCTTGAATTATAGTCTCGGTCTAACCCTTGCAGGGTTTTCAAGTAATACTAATCTAGTCATCTATAATTATTCTAGATTAATATTGGACCCGATTCTACAGCGGCCGCTAAAATTCCTAATTTTATTTAGACGTCGCTAAATCACTTTGCTATTCTATGAGCACCTGTCATAATCAAATGACATCGCTAATTTAATGGAATAGCACTTGTTAAATCCGCCGTCTAAATGACAATTAAAATTTAGAAAATTTAGATTTAGACAATTTAGCTGACTTGCGCGTAGAATCGCATCCATTAACTACAACATCGCTGCCGCATTCGCTACGCGCCACGCTCGTAGCGCGTAGCACCATTTTTCCGCTTTGCAGCGAAAACTGCCTACGAACAGAGAACGCGGCTAGCGGATTCGTATGGCACTCAATGTGTGAGATCACACAACCAAAGAGCGATGGATCGAGCTATTCTAGGAGCCCTACATATTCGGATCAGGAATGAAGAGATCTACGAAAGAACCTCAGTCCAGACGTAGGTGGCAGCAGATAGGGACATTGCTCTTAGAACCGACGGCCAATGGAGCAGCAAGGTTCTGGAGTGCGAACACACACTTGCTCCTAACGTTTTTCGGCTAATAATGGCGAATTTTAAGACATGTGTAACAGAAGTTATGATAAGTAAAGCCAAAATTATTTCTGTTATATTAATTGTATTTCATAAATATACACATTTCATTCAGTCACGTAAAAGTACTTTAAAGATATAAATTTAAACGAAAAATGATCGCACTCGGTCTCCCTCTGTAGTCTCTTCAAGATACGAGTACGCGTTAGAGCGCGATCCCATCGAAAACTTTCAAGTGCACGCAATTCTTTAACTTAATGGTGCATAAAGATGGATATCGGATTAAGGATATCTGGAAAAACGTCGGAATACGTAGCTCGGGCTTCCGTTTAATACACAGGGCTCAATTAAAGAAAAAGATGGTGTTGCATGGCAACACCAAAAATGAAAATGTCAGACGCAAATTGACAATATAAGTGTTACGATCGAGCTCCGGCCTTTTTATTCGTCTCTCCATAAAAAAGTGCCCTACAACAGCTTAAACACAAATATAATAGTTGCAACGCAACATATGGTCCTTCGAGCCTTCTTGGAACCGAAGATTCTTCGAAATCAGCGACCGGCACGGCGCCTAACCTATACACGCGGTGCAGTGATTTCGTCGATTCCAAGACAGAAGAAGCAGCAGCGAATTTTCTGCCGCAATTTTTGTGCGCGTAGACACTAGAAAATTTACATCTCAGCGCTTAAGGACTGGTGAGCAAGAAAAAATCAGCGTGAAACCACACTTCCGGTCTCCATGACACTCGTTCGTCCGTCCCGCGATTTCCGAGAATTCACTCGCTCGTCGAGGCAGCGCGTTTCGTTGGTTGGCAGCGCTGCTTCCGGTAAATCAAATCTACAAGCAACACGCAACGAACCGAACTGGACAAGACAAGACAAGGCGAAATCGAGATTGTAGAAGACTCCGTTCCAGTGTGCTAGTTCAGATTTTTAGTTTTAAATACAATTAATTCAATGTTCACTCAGTACTTAAGTCTTTCGCGTTTTGAGTTGTTATAACTGTAATCTTTCAATCAAAATGACCGAGTCAGAAAAAGTGTCGCTGGCGCAATTGGTCGTAGCGCGCGGTCATGCCAAAGGCTCCATAACCCGGCTATTAAATTATTCAGGTGAGTTGAGTAACAAACCTCTCACAGAACTAAAAATTAAGCGGGATAGGCTGATCAACGTGTTCCAAAATTTTGAGTCACTTCAAGTACAAATTGATGTTATTCAGCCCGATGACCAGTTGGCCGAGGTGGAAGAAAACTATTATCTAGCCCTGCAGAGAATCGATGACGCGATAGCGGCGCACCACAGCTCGGGCGTGGCGCCTTCCTCCTCGGCGACAGGGCCATCGGTGCGCACTAAGTTACCAAATATAGAGATTCCAAAGTTTGATGGGAAATACAAGGACTACCAAACATTCATTGCGCTGTACGATTCCATGATTGCAAAAAATAGTGAAATAGATAATGTGCACAAACTCTATTATCTTAGGACGCTCCTTGAGGGAGAACCCTTAAAACTGATAGAAAACTTATCACTTTCATCTGAAAGTTATATAGCAGCTAAAAACATTTTAAATGACCGATACAATAACAAATTTCAGATCATGGCAGAGCACATAAATGGCTTATTAGACTCTAATTCTATAACTAGATCAACACCTAGTAATATAAGAGAGTTTGTGTCAGGCATAAAGCAACGCATAGCAGCACTGCAGAACCTAGGGTTGCCTGTTGAGTCCTGGGATGTAATCTTAGTCATTATTCAGTGTAAAAAGCTGGATTTGCTCACAAATCGCGCATTTCAGCTAGAACGAGATGCCAAAGCGGAACCCAAACTTAGTGAGTTGATCCAATTTTTAGAGAAGCGGGCGCTGGCTCTGGAGCTTGCAGAGCCTGCCATAGCTGCTCCTAAGGTGCAGTTCGAAAGGCCAGCAATGAACAGCAGGCCTACATGGAAGGCAGCGACTGTGGCAGCAGCTCCGATGGCAGAACCAGACTTAGCAGCAAGCTCAGAAATGGAGCACACAGCCCGGCCTGGAATAGCTCCTGCTTCTGAAAAGCCCTGCGCATTCTGTAAGTGTTCCCACAGATTATTTACCTGCCCTAAATTTCAATTAGCTAATCCAAAAGATAAAATAGAGTTTGTAGAAATGAACAAGCTGTGCAAAACCTGCCTGAACCCGCACAGAGGAAAGTGTAGGTATCACTTCAAGTGTAATTACTGCAAAGGCAATCATAATTCACTTCTTCACAGCGAGACTGAGGCCCCAGTCTCCAATCCTGTCTCGCTGCTGACAAATAAACAAACAAACCATGTTCTTTTGCCCACAGCCAAGGTTAAACTTATCTGTCAAAATGGCAAAGAAATTCAAGTCCGTGCTCTGCTGGACACTGGTTCCCAGGTATCTTTCATCACTGACAATACTTTAAAAAATTTAGGATACACCCCTGTAAGAAATGAGACATCCATAATTGGAATAACCCATGCAGAGAACAAAACCCATTTCTCTGTGCGACTGGATGTACACTCCAATGCATATCCATTCTCACTACCAGTAGAGTGTCATGTAGTAGACAAGATTACTATGAACCTACCACAAAATATGATCAACATGACCGAATTAAACTTGCCCCCTGGTCTGAAGTTAGCTGATGACACATTCAACGCACCAGGAGACATTCAAATGCTAATGGGGGCCGATATTTTTTTCCAGATCCTGCTCCCAACACAGACTGAGCCTCCACGCCAGCCTGCTCCAGCAGCACAGTCTCCACCTTCACCTCCATGCATCATTAGCACTCTCTTCGGCCACATTGTAGCTGGTAACATTAATCACGATGTGTTGCAAACCAGTCAGCAATCAAATAAGGTAACAAGTCTTTTCTGTCAAACATGTGAAACAAACATTAATGAAAACTTAACTAATTTTTGGAAAACTGAATCCGTCCCAGAAATATTTAATGAAACAAAGGAACAGGAACAATGTGAAAAGGTTTTTCAAGAAACTATTCAGTTAAAAGACAACAAGTTTCAAGTGGCAATGCCATTGAAGCTTCCATTGGCTAATATCAATGAAACATTAGGCAATTCTTTTAATTATGCATTAAAACGATTTATAAATTTAGAAAAACGGTTTGCCAAAAATCCCAAGCTATTTGAGGAATATAAAAGGTTTATTCATGAATACTTGTCATTAGGGCATGGCTCTTATGTTGATATCAGTCAATACAATTTTGCAAGCGACCCTCTCTACTTTCTTCCCCATCAGCCAGTCATAAATGAAGACAGTAAGACAACCAAACTCCGTGTTGTGTTTGACGGGTCCATGGCCACAAACAAGAAGGTATCTTTAAATGACATACTGCTCAATGGCCCAGTAATTCAGCGAGAACTCATAGAGGTACTCCTCTTGTTCCGGGTAGATAGCTTCATTTTCATAACTGATATCAGGCGTATGTTTAGGAACATTGAATTAGACCCGCAACAAACTTCATTGCAGAATATTCTGTGGCGGGATTCACCTGATCAGGAAATAAAATGTATACAGCTAAAGACCGTCACATATGGCCTCAAAAGTTCCTCATATCTTGCCACTCGCTGTCTCAAAGAATTAGCTGACAGACATAGGGAAGAATATCCGAAAGCAGCCTTTGTACTGGACAATTCTTGTTATGTAGATGACATTTTGGTGGCTGATGACAATTTGAACAGTCTCATTGAAACCAAACAACAGTTGTCAAAATTACTGAGTTTGGGAAGCTTACAATTGCATAAGTGGGCTTCTAACGCACCTGAGATCCTTAAGGATGTGCCAATAGAGAACAGACAATTTGATGAGGTTAACTTTCAAGAACAGAACTTTAAAACACTAGGCGTCAATTACAATATTAAAGATGACTGTTTCAAATTCTCATCACCCCAACCAACCAATGATGAAACTGTCACGAAACGACAAATATTGAGCTTTATAAGCAAATTCTTTGACCCTCTAGGACTAATAGGACCAATATTTGTCAAAGCAAAAATAATTATGCAGAGCTTGTGGGCAGCAAATATCAGCTGGGACTCGCCCCCACCTACAAACATATATAACGAATGGCAAGATTTCATGAAAAGTATTTATAAAATGCCAACAATAACCATACCTAGAAATGTTAACTTGAAGGATGCTTTAGTTATACAAATCATTGGATTTGCAGATGCAGCCTCGTCCGCAGCGTATGGTTGCTGCGCCTATCTACGGGTGATCGATACAGCGGGCAACGTAAAAATATCTCTGCTCAGCTCAAAATCGCGAGTAAATCCCCTTAAAAAGGCATTGACCATTCCTAGGTTGGAACTAAACGCAGCTTTGCTGCTTATCAAATTAATAGTCAAAATCCATGACACACTCAAGTTAAAATTAAAAATTGATGATGTTATTTTATATTCAGATTCACAAGTAGTTCTGTCATGGATCAAAACAGACTTGACTAAACTTGGCACTTATGTTGCGAACCGAGTCAAAGTAATACTCCAACATAGCGCCCAACACAAGTGGCTGTACGTCAGATCCGCAGACAATCCCGCAGATTGCCTAAGCAGAGGTATTTTGCCGCACGAGCTCAGCAACCATACACTGTGGTTTCAGGGCCCCAGTTTCCTATATAACAAAGACCATGTCTTTCATGCCTACGAACACACACCGCAACCGGTATCTGATAGCGAACCACTGGTAGGATCTGTGAGCTCAGAGTTAGTAGCGTGCCCGGTTGCTCAAACACAAGCAACTGACATATTTAGTTCTTTATTAGAAAGAATCTCAAACGTTACAAAAATGCAAAGAGTATTGGCGTACATGATCCGATTTTGTTGCAAATTAACGAAGCGCAGTGCGTTGTATACCGCACGGCAGAAGGGTAACTCTCATACATCCCAAGATAAAACGCTCTTGCAAGAGGCAAAACTTTGTACAATGCAGGCAATCAATGGTAGTTCATTTCTGACCTCTGCAGAACTTAGCAACTCTCTTTTATTACTAATTCAGTATGTACAATGCGCAGAGTTTCAGGTCGAGATGAAGGCGCTTCGCTCTAATAAGCAGATCAAAGGCAGCCTACAAGGCCTACACGTCTTCATCGACAAAATCGGTACGCTGCGCGTGGGCGGGCGATTACAAAACGCCATGATACCGTACACCCAGCGCCATCCTGCAATTTTACCTAAAAACACCAAGCTTACTGATCTGATTATTAGAGAGGAGCATCACAGGCTATTACATGCAGGGCTTAAATTGGTAGCAAGTGGTTTGAGTCAGAAATATTATATAATAAACGGCCAAAGCGAAATTAAAGGAATTATATCAAAATGTGTAACATGTTTCAGACTCAAGGCAGTTGCCGCCAAACAACTGATGGGTTCGCTGCCTAGCGATCGAGTAAATCCAAGTCGGCCGTTCGAAAAAGTGGGCGTTGATTACTGTGGACCTATTTCTATACTTTTCAGTCACGTAAAAGTACTTTAAAGATATAAATTTAAACGAAAAATGATCGCACTCGGTCTCCCTCTGTAGTCTCTTCAAGATACGAGTACGCGTTAGAGCGCGATCCCATCGAAAACTTTCAAGTGCACGCAATTCTTTAACTTAATGGTGCATAAAGATGGATATCGGATTAAGGATATCTGGAAAAACGTCGGAATACGTAGCTCGGGCTTCCGTTTAATACACAGGGCTCAATTAAAGAAAAAGATGGCTCGAAAACAAACAAACCGAAAAACGTAACGAAGCAATTACTGGCGGCAAACGAGCGCCATTTTGTCGATAGAAAGAGAAAAAAGAGATCGCTTCATTAAAATGTTTGCCCGTTTAGGGTATGGACCGATGAACAAACATTTTTTATGTAATTTAAAGAAGATGAGTACCAGGACCACATAATTGTGAAAGAAAGGAAACCGATCTCAGCTGTTTCGCCGAGGATCGTTTTGTACGCTAATCACGATCACGAGTCGAATAAAATATCCGAGCTGGGACAGCTGCTCGGCGATTATATTCCGGGTGGAAATATTCTGGAGGGTCGCGATAAACGCCAACTCATCATTAAATTTTATCATAATCGTCAACAACAACTGACTTAAGAGTGTTAGAGTTTTTTTGCCCAAGTACGACGTAAATGCTACTTAATTGTCTACCTACTATGTATTTCACAAGTTAATCAAACTTACAATAAGCATGATTTTTTGACAACACATATGAAGACCTAAAGTATTAGGAGTAAAGAAATAAATAGGTGGTATTCTTATGGCACTCGAATTCACCCGATATACGTAACCTTTAGACCTTTACAAGCAAAAAACCAAGCATTTCCTTCTCGCCTTCGCGTTAGTTTATAACGAAACGACCGACTCGAATTAATTAATTTAATTCCAAGTAAGTAGATACCACAAAGCGATTAGGATGAAAGCTGCCTGCAGCCCTCGGCCCAGAAGAAACACAACAGGTACCCAAGTAGCATTAATAATGAAATATTCATGCGGAAGCAATCTGCTGATGCCACGCCACGATCGCAGTTAACTACGAACATGCAAATATGGCGCCTATGTCTGAGAAAAAAGGTTCAATCTGTTTAAGAGCTGGCGAACCGTACAAATAAGGGCTGCCCATATCACCGGTACCAGGGCTCCATAACAATAAGCATAATCTTAAGCGAGCGGTGAACACGGGCACTATTCGCGGGGTACTCCATCACAGGCAATTTCCCCGAGTGGGATAGCGGTTTGGCCTCTGTTCCGATGCCACCCAAGTCAAACTTGTGTGTCATTCTTACGCGCAATCCACATTTTCTTGTGAGAGATAGAAATCACTTTGCACTTTTATATGCTCAGATAATATGCTGGCCTAGTGAGAGTCGAAAAACGGTTTTATTAGATGTGCATTTAAAAGCAAAATTAAGAGAAGAAACAGTGATTCGTTCGTTTTTTTTTCATAAATTGTGTTCTGTAGTTAGGCCTTACTTCCCAATAACTTTATTCTACATCAACAAGAAGCACCCTTTAAGATTTGAATCCCTTGGCATTTGTAAGTTTTAATATACATTCAAAAGGTTGTTCTTAGGTCAGTTACAAGAGACCGTAGCCCAAAATATACCCACACACACACAAACATCATGCCTGTATTCCCGGGGTAGGCTCACACGATACGTTACCGCTTTGGAGCTACTTTTAGCAATTTTAGGTTTAAAGTTTACAAAATATATCCGCTCTGAGAAAATAACGCGCGCAATCCTATCATCCTAACGCGCAAGTCAAAGTTTTGATTTATGACCATCAGACTTTATGTCATTTATGATGATAGAGTTTGAAGTTCAAATAACAATAAGAGCCCGCGCACACAGGCAGCGGTCAGGAGTTCCGAGTTCCGCGTTCGGCGTTCATTAGAATGTACCGAGTCTATAACAACAACGCACACAGCGGGCAGTCTGACCGCGGCGGTCAAAGCGGAACGTCGCGTTCCAAGAGTTCTTTTCCCATCGAGACAGGGAACGCCGGAACAACGCGATGTCTGAGCTAGCAAACACGGAAAAGTTGATTGAATTGGTTAGGGTTAGTGATATGTTGCATGTGCAAAGACGCAAACGAAACTAGTAGAACGCGAGAATTTGCACGCCGCTTGTGTGCGTTGGAACTCTTGGGCGGTCAACGGTCACTAGAACGCAGAACTCTGACCGCTCTATGTGTGCGCATGCTCTAAGTCCTTTATAAAGGTCTCTGGGCGTTAGTATGCTAAACATAATGAATATACATACGTATATCGCGATAAGATGTATTTCGCGGATACCGCTCGCACGTCTCAATTATCGTCCTCGTCCGTTAATTCGCATCCGAATATTCACGAAGCGGAACACAAAGCGAGAGCGCCGTTTTATTGAAAATCGCCAAGTTACACAAGGAAGCTGCAGGGATTAAATTAAAATTTCCAACCAAACATAAAGAGTAGACGAGTATTGAAAAAAAACTGTAGTGAAATAACTGAATTAATTTTGCGCCCGGACTGGAGGGAGTTACAAAGAGTTTGTGTTTAATTTAATAATGAATGAATGAACGGAGAAGAGTACGATTTAAACCTGTAGCGCTCTTATGCTACCCTGGTAACAAATGATGTCGGATTTATCTAATTTTAAAAGGTAAACGAAGCAATAATAATTCTTGTATACATGTATACCGGGTGTGGCCTGTAATATGAACAATTAATTAAAACATAGATCATATTCGTCAAACTGGACAACATTAGTTCAGCGACGTTTAAAAATAATTAGTTTTCTAATTTTTTTTACACTTTTAAGTGTATTCGAAGAAGCAATGTAGCTGTGACAGACAAGCAACGTCAGTTGTGTTCTAGGATGGCGTACATTGATAGCAGTATTTAATTTGTACGAAGAAAGGAAAATTTGAAGACTCCATTACTTTTAAAAGTCGCTGACTGAACTAATGTTGTCCAGTTTGACGAGGTCGATCTACGTTTTAATTTTTTGCTCGTATTACAGGCCACACCTGTATATATTTCCGGGATCTCGGAAATGGCTCCAACGATTTCAAAGAAATTCGCTAAGAGGGGGTATTCGGGGATGAAAAATAGATCTAGCTTGTGTAACGAAACGTTTGGCGGCATCTGTCGGGATTAAAAGTCACTTCGTTGGAACCATCAATATCATGTAGTTTTTACTGTAGCTTAAACAGCGAGTGACATTGACAGTGACATTTGTTTTCAATTTGAGTTTGACAGCTTGATACTTGATCGTCATCGATGATGTCAGCGGATGTGCGCATACGTAGAGGAGCTGCGTGGCAAATAGGCCTCCACATAGGAATCCTGAGGCATCCTATGTTTCTTGAGCCAAATGGCTGAACGTTTATTAATGGAACAACTTTAATCATAGTAAGTTTTTCATTTCCGAGGTTAGTTCAGTGTTTTTTCTGGATTTTTTGATAGTAACAATGGTTAACTCTTTCAGGATATGGAACCCTAATATTTTCTGTCGCCTGGAACATATAATTTCCTTCAGCCATCAACACTGCACTGGTGAGTATCATAAAGACTGGCAATTTCAGTCAACAGTGCTGTAAAAGTTGATATTCAATGCTGACATTTTGTTACAGAAATCTTGAAGTAGTACAGTACTGGATCTAGGGGTGGGAGAAGGAAAATAGATCAATCCTTCGAGGTAAATATTGATGATGCCCTTCCACATGCTCTTAAACCAGTTGTGTCAATGATGGTTGTAACAAATAATGTTTTGTTTCAGGGTTTGTTTATACTTCTGTTCTTTCAAGATACATTTATTTTTCTATCTGTTCTGAAAGCACCGTACTGTACTCATTTTCATCTCTGTCGCTGTCATCTTCATGCTATGTTGCTATATTGAAGCACTCATCAATATCACGTGGAAGCCGAGAGATAGGAGACAAAGCACAGGACAGCCAGACGGTAGAAGCACGGAGTGAGTGTGACCTGTCAGGTTTGAGAAGAGCCCTCCTGTAAGTCATCTTTAGATCTCTCAGCAACCATAAATACTGTAGTTTAATTCATAAAATAAGAAGCAACAAATTGTCCAAACAACGCGAACCATAACGCGACCCTGTTTCTCTTCTGTCTTGGGAGTCTGACCTTACATCAATACAAATCACCAATGTAAGAACCAGTGTTCAAAACCACCTTTGCTGAAATAAAGACTTTCAGATCAGAAGAGCATTATTTATTTTTATTTGTCCGTTGCCACCTTTCAGCTGGCGCCCACTAGGTTTGGATAATTTTTGCTTTCTTATGGATAATATTTGAGACTGGATGTCAATAAAAGAAGCGTGTGACACGCTGGCATTTCCTTTCTTAAATAGTCCAATTTCATAGTAGTGACTGTATTGTGATGTTGTAGCTGTTAGAGACTTTCATTTTGTTACCCTTACTTGGCCACAGTGTATAAAAGTAAATATTGTGTTTTTTCTCACAAGACATGTTCAACAGGTAATTTTATATAATTTAAAATCAGTGTACTGATACATAAGCAAATATTTAATTGCAATATTCATAATAGCTATTGCTTTCAGTGTTATATTCTGTCAAACAACAATAAAACAAGGTTAAATTCAGTGAAATTATCTTATTACAACAATACTTTAAATAACATAAAACAATACTATTAACAACAACATTTCAAAACAAAACAATTATCAAACAACTTGCATGTCATATAAACTTGTTTTCTGCAAATCTTGTGCTTGCTTATTTGGCTAACATGAAATAAACAAAAGTGCTTAAATTAATTAATATTATGTTTCAAAACTAATTTTGATAATATAATTTAACTTGCTTTCAAAATTTAAACATAAAACATTTGGTTTAATTACATAAACACCTTTCTTTTAGTAAAAATGGTAAACTAATCAATAATACAATAAAATCTTGTCATAATTGTTGAACATAGTCAAACAAACTTGTGTGAGTACATATTTAAGTACATAAGAATAAGTGCCAACTGGTAATGTGTGAATAAACAGCATAACAAACAAACTTGTCATAAAGGTCAACTTTAAGTCATAGTGACTAAATAATCTAAACGTTTTATGAACTATTTATTTACATTATATACAGTGTATTTGATGTGCTTGTGGTGTTCTAGGTGACAATTTTAATACAAATTAGGTTAAGCGGGGTTCCATATACTTTGAAAGTTGTTCCGGGGGGATTTTGTTTATTATTGCTTCTTAATATGAAGTTAGCAATTATTTTTCATCAATCTTTTGTCTAGCAAAAGCTAGCAATTATTAAAAACATTTTTTTTTAGAATACTTCTAGCATAAATGCTAGTTGATTCTTTTCTTATTAGTGTAATATTTCTGAGGAAATAATTAAAACAATATTTCTTTCTTTTAGTATCTATTAAGGTACTGTGTTAATTATAATCATATCTAGGTATACTAGCCAAGAGGTTAGTTTTAACTTAGAAACTTAATAATTTGAGATAAATTTGTGGTACAGACCTCCGGGTTACAAAATAACTTAGTTGTTAGCAAATACTAAACTAAGTTGTTAGTGTTTTGCTTAGCAGTATTTCTGCTAAATTACTTCCCAAATAATATAAATATCTTTTAATTAAACTGCATGTTAGGTTAAGAGCTATTTTCAAGTAAAACCTACCTACCTATGGTGTATGTTTGAGTAAGAACTTTACTACAATAGTTACTTACTAAATTGTGATAACTGGAGTTCTAGTACCCAACATTCTTGTATTTACTGTGTGTTACAGTTACTTTAAACTTAAATACTTGAGTTAATATACAATAAATTAACATTTATTGAGTTTGGTGTAAACTTTTACTGGTAAACAGTATTTTGTTACTCATTTTGTTAGGTCAACCCCTGGGATAGAAGAGAGATAGTGTTGAGTGTTTAACATTTATATACATAAACAAAACAAACTTATATAGAATAACACTTGGACTTTGTTGTTACTTATCTACAAAATGGATTTAAAGAAAATAAATTATCATTCGTTGCTTCGAGATGAGTTGACATATGAGATTAGTGTTAGAGCAGAGACACCGGGAGACACAGTTTCTATTATGAGAAAACAACTTAAAAAATTATGCACAGAATTTCTGCCTGAAGAAATTTTAGGTGAAGATTTGAGAGCTAGTGAGGAGTTGCCTGTAATTACAGAGAAAATAAAGGAGTTACAGTCTAAGCTCAGTTCTTTGGAGAAAACTAAAGACAGTAGTTTGTTAGTCCGTGCCAAAGCTTTGTACTGTCACCTTTATTTTCGACTGTACAGGTTAACTGTATTTGAGTTACAGGTAGAAAAGGAAATGAGTGCTAATTTAAAGTCAAAGTTGGAGCAATGTTCAGTTGTTATTAATAGGTTCTTAACAAAGCAAAGCGATCCTGGAAGTACCCATGTTGGTGTCTGTGCTGATTTATGTGACGTTACAAAGGAGTCTACAAGTTTTAATATTCTAAAATATGTCAACAACAGGTTCAACGGTTTGTCAAGTGTTCATTCGTTTTTAGAAGCGGTAAACGAGCGTGCCCAAGCGTTCGGTATATCTGATGAGCAGTTATATAATTCAGCTTGTTGTTTATTTATCGATCAAGGTCTTTTATGGTATAGAGGAAATAAACACAGGTTTCAGTCTTGGAAGGGGTTGAGCACTTTGTTACTCGAGGAGTTTGCACCTACGGATTTTGATTATAGACTTTTGCAGGAAATCCATTCACGAACACAAGGACAAGACGAGCCGACTCATATTTATTTCGCGGTTATGAGTGGTATGTTTTCACGTCTTGCGAATCCAAAAAGTGATAAGGAGCAATTGGAAATCCTGTTTCATAATATTAGGCCATCGTTTTCGGAGCAGCTCGCGTTGCAGCAGATTAACTCCGTCGAAGATTTACGTCGTTGTTGTAGAATAATTGAGGCTGCACGTCACAAAGGCAAATTATTTGCGGAACCGCCAAAACAGTCATCATTAAATCCTGATTTTGTTTATAAAGGTAAAACCGCAAAACAGGACTTTGCTGCCGTCGCATCTACATCTGGACAACAGCAGAGGTCGTTCAACACTTTTAGTCATGGTGCTCGTAGTCGAAATATACCGTCACAACACCAACGACAGTTCGTTGACCAACGGCCACAGTACAAACCACCGTCACAGATTCACAATCAAAAGCCGTCACATACCGGCAAGATGTATTGTTATAGGTGCAAGGTAGATACACATCATACTAAGGCGTGTACTGACAAGCGTATTATGTGTTTTAAGTGCGGTCAACTCGGGTATACGACACGATCGTGCCCGAAGTGTAGACTTAATTTACAGCCAAAAAACTAATTGGCGAAGGTCGTGGCGGCACTTCAGTAGGAAAAGCCGTAACTACTGATAGTACAAAATGGTTAAAAATGGTATCAGAATATTTTAAAAACAATGCCGTCACCACGGTCCTTTTTCAACCCGACAATAACGACATTCGGCCTTATTTACATGTTAATATTCTAGATTTGACTATCTGTGCATTGTTAGATTCTGGCGCTGCGATCTCTATTATAGGGAATGGTGCACACGAGCGTTTTGTCAATTTAGGCTACCAAATGGTAGAATCCGCTACTACTGTCACTGTGGCAGATGGTTCAGTATGTAATACAATAGGATTTATTACACTGCCACTATCTTTTAAAGGGGTTACTAAATTGATAAAATTTCACGTTATACCTACTATAGTATCGAATGTTATCTTAGGAGTAGACTTTTGGAAAGAATTCTCGTTATTACCAGAAATTTTTGATAAAATTGCATATATTAAAAAACCAACAGAATTTATTAAGAATGCGTCTCAAATTTATCAACAATTAAATAATTTATCTTATTATGACAATTTGACATCGGAACAAAAAGAATTAGCAGAAATGGTAATTAAAAAGTTTCACGAAATTTCTTTCGAGACTAAAGGTTTAGGCAGAACTCATTTAATTGAACACAAAATAGATACCGGCGATTCATCACCGATTAAGTGTAGACCATACCCCATGTCACCGGAAAAGCTTAAGGAATTACATAAGGAAGTGGATAAAATGCTTAGCTTGGATGTAATAACCCACAGTGAAAGTCCGTGGTCTAATCCGGTCCTTATGGTTCCCAAGTCGGATGGTACATGGCGATTTTGTTTGGATTGTCGCAAATTAAATGCAGTTACGAAAGGGGACGCTTATGCAATACCTTATATACCCCAAATACTGGATAGTCTTCGAAACGCAAAATTTATTAGCTCAGTCGATTTTAAATCAAGTTTTTGGCAAATTAAGTTAGATGCTCAGTCACAAGAAAAAACTAGCTTCATTGTACCGGGAAAGGGTCTGTTTAAATTTAATGTCATGCCATTCGGTCTTACTGGAGCGCCCGCGCGTCAGCAAAGGCTTATGGACATGCTTTTTGGTACACCCTTTTGTAGTGAAGTGACCAAGGGACTGGTATTTTGCTACGTTGATGACGTAATCATAGTGTCAGAAGATTATGATACACACTTATTATTACTGAATAGAGTATATCAGCGTATTAAGGAAGCAAATCTAACAATAAATTTTGAGAAGAGTAATTTCTTTCGCAAGTCACTCAAGTATTTAGGATACATAGTAGACGAGTGCGGTTTACGGACTGATCCTAGTAAGGTGCGTGCGGTTATAGATTTTCCAACACCAAAGAATGCAAAAGAGGTAAAAATGTTTTTAGGTACGTGTTCCTGGTACCGACGTTTTATAAAAAACTTCTCAACAATAGCTGCACCTTTGAACGCACTTACTAGTACGAAAACAAAGTTTGTTTGGTCCACAGATGCAGAAAACGCATTCATGAATTTAAAAAATCGTTTAGTATCGGCACCCATTTTAATATGTCCAGATTTTAATAAACCGTTCACAGTTCATTGTGACGCTTCTAGTTATGGCATTGGTGGCGTCTTGACGCAAAACGTTGAGGGAGCCGACCATCCTATAGCCTATATAAGTAGGTCTTTAAATAAAAATGAGCGTAATTATAGTGCGACAGAGAGAGAGGCACTAGCGGTTGTGTATGCTGTTGAAAAATTTGAACCATACCTAGGTACTAGGCCGTTTACTGTCGTCACTGACCACGCGTCGTTGAAATGGTTTATGAATTTAGAAAACCCAACGGGACGTCTTGCCCGATGGGGATGTCGCCTGTCGCAATTTAATTTTAATATAGAGCACAGGAAGGGTAAAGACAATGTCATACCTGACGCTCTATCACGATTGGTGAAAGTAGAGGTTGTTAATACCCTACCGTCAGCAACCGCGGCAGATGTGTGGTATAACAAAGTTTACCAAGGTTGTATTTCATACCCAAAGAACTACCCGAACTATCGAATAGAAAATGGTGAACTTTACCGTTATAGTAAGGGGAAATATTCTTTGACTGACGAGTTTGAGTGGAAACAAGTTGTAGCTGAGTCGAATCGCACTAAGGTCATTGCCGACAATCATGAACCTCCAACATCAGGTCATATGGGAGTTTTTAAAACACACCGAAGACTAAGTTTACGATTCTTCTGGCCCGGGATGTACCGCGATGTGCTAAATTTTATTAAAAAGTGTCCAACATGCTCAGC